>JAVTVY010023471.1:0-92173 GCA_036873755.1 Hanleya hanleyi
TAAGTGTGGACTCGTCTGTTCTAAGCTGGTGTTACACGGAGAGTATCTTTGCCGGTCAATTTTTGGTCAAAGAAATCCATCTCTTCATACAGCCTGAATCTAATAACAAGAAACTGTCTCTCGCAGCACACATGTCAAATATATAAACAATTGACCTTTTATAGACCTCTCGTATCCGCCATGTATGATAACGCCAATCGATTGCCTTGCGTGTAATAACAGGTTGGCCCGCTTCAACTATGATGTGAATGTTTCCCCATAAGTAGTCATTAATGACGGGTATACTTGGCTTTCATTGAACTATGGTATTACCTTCACAGAATAGCAGCACAAAGGCGAAATGGCGGTCGGATGAATAGGGGAGAACAAAAGCGGTTTTCATTGGCTGATTATCTCGGGGCCCTAGATATTATCTCGGGGCCGTAGATAATTATCTCTGGGTCCAAGATAATTGACCAATGAGAGCCTGCGATTCTCGTACCATAGCCCACTATGCTGCTTTCTGATTGGACAATTATCTAAGGGCCCGAGATAATTCAGTTGATGCAAAAGAAGAAAAACTTTTATTAAAAAAAAATATAAAAAAATCCCTTTTCACTGACGTGGAAGGGACATGCGTTTTTTTTTGTTTTTTTTTAAATATAAATAAAACGTCTGTCCCTTCCACGGCTCCGTAAGAAAACCCCCATCGTGACTGACCCTATAAACCCCGACTCTTTCGTTAAAGGTCAACCCAAACGCTCTGAGGTCAAACATATAAAAAAAATAGTCCTTTCGATGATATTTTTCTCATAATTTTGTGCAGTCTGGTTGGCGAGATATTGCCGTTTGAAAGGTGAAAATCGCTCTCCTGTCAATTCCAGCTGTGACGTCACGGAGGGAAGCCGTCTTGTATTCTTTATGTTAAAGCCGTATACCACAGTCGTATGTAGCTGCTGATTTCTGGAGATTTTCGGAGTATCGGGGCATCATTTTTTAAATATGCCGCGACGTTGTGTAGTGGGAGGTTGCAGTTTTACTACAGATGACGGTGTTAGTATTCATTTGTGGCCCAAAGACGAGAAAATCGCTGCAAATTGGACGAAATTTGTACGCAACACGAGAGTGTGGAAAGAGGGCCCGAGCCAGTACTCGTATAATTTGCTCGGCACATTTTGACAGAAAGACATCATTCGAGGACATCTACAGCGTAGCAGTTGAATTCGGGTACAAACCAAAACTAAAGAGAACAGCTATTCCAACTATCAAACGTAAGAACAATCAGAATGTGACGGCAAAGAAATCGGACAAGGAGAATCTATCACGGACATCGGCTGAACGAACCTAGCCTGCAAGCGAGGCCTCGGGCAGGGGGACGGCTGTACATGCCCTGCTCGCTCTCGCGTGGCATTTGTTGCTTGAGCACCTACAGGTTAGACTGGATGAGTCTCTATTTCATATATACACGTTTAACCATTTGTTCCAATGTGTCTTAATGTCTGTATTTGTATGTTCAATTTTATTCATTCTATGTATGCGTTTTTAGCCAAATGTTGGCACAAACTTCACGCAAATAAATTATCTAAATTATATACTATTTAATAATAATAATAAAATGATCTTTCATAAATATATATACGTTTGATAAGTAAATAAATAAAAAACACCAATTGGAGTGAATGACTGTAGATACAGAAGTGATAATTATACTTTCATAATCCCTTGACATTTGAGATTGTGGGAATATCATTCGATTTCAATTTAATTGAGGTAATTTGTCGAAAATTGAGCAAATGTGAATGCCGATCCACTCACCACGGCTTACTTTTCGCCATGAATGTCCAAAGTTTTTTTATCAAACTATATAATTCTGAAATTGGTATTTCATGGGGATTATGGGAAAACAAACAAAATTCAAGTCGGACGTATATCAGTAGAGTTATCAACAGTTTACTGTCCATACTGCCGAATCCCGGAGTTTATCCCTTCGAAAAGGCTGCCTCGGTCAGTAACAACAATAACAACACAGATGTGCTCGTTCGTTACATCACAGAATCGTTCTACATTCAATACAGTTTGAAATATATGGACATTTGGTCTTATAGATGACGATAATAAGGTTTCCAGTCAAGTTGCATACCAATCTGTATTCAACAAACGACCTCTCCGAATCCTGTCGTCGTCGAGTTCCACGTTGTCAGAGTTGTTGTCACTGTCAGAATCGGAGCCGTACGGCTCAAATTGATAGGGCTGAATTCCGCCGTTGGTCTGCAAACAACTGTTAATTTGACCGTCATCATCCTCCTCTATGTCTATTTCATCTTCTTGGCGAAAAATATTTCCATCTAAGCAGCTGATATCGCTCGAATCGACATCTGAACCGGAGCTCTGACTGCACTCGCTTTCCATGTTATCCGCTGTTTTTTCTCAGGCAACTTCCCTGCGTGACGTCATCAACCCAGCTGTGAAAGTGTGAAAAGCCCACTTTGCTCCCATATTACGTGTGTTTCTGATCAGATTAGAATTTTTTCAATATTTTTTTCATACAAAGTGAAGTATGAACTATGATTTTTAAGGATTTTTAGACCAAAAAAAATTCCGTTTGGGTTGACCTTTAAACATTATAGTCGTGAGAATATTTTCCCTCCGTCGCGAGAGAAACGCGCACACTTTTGTAACCAAAAGTATTCGCTCGGGATTTGGTTTTTCTCTAGTCGCATTCAAGATTAAGATAATTTCAGACCCTCGGAAAAAGTGGTTCGTTTAAGCGAGTTTATCGTTTGTTTATTATGTTTGTTTAATTCTAGAAGAGCCTCATTTTAGGCAATTTTTATAGTATGCCACTGCCCCAGTGTTTTCGTCACTATTTGAGAACTATTCCAATTGCTTTTCTGGCATCGTACATCACATTACCTACACATTCAAGTTTGGTAACTCAAGGGGAATAAATTGGTTGGAAATGACTAACTACTTGTTTTTTGCCCTACCTCGGTCAAATTGAAATTGACTGTTTGCATGTCGAAACGAGTCTCTTCCAATACATGACTCCATAGCCATCCTCGCGAGCCATTGTATCAATCGACCATTTAGGATTTAGCGGGACGTGTTAAAGTGTCACAGAACAAGTCTACATTATTAATCTCTTCCACCCACACGGATTCCCAACCCCTCTCCACCTCTCGTCCAGGCATTCGTAGTTCTCTTTGAGAAAAGATATATGTTGGCGACGTTATCTCGATAGTACGGAGCCGTAAAAGGGACATGGAAATAATTTTTTTCAACCCCTGAAATTTTTTTTCTTCTTCTTATTAAGTCGTTATAACGACTTAAAAAAAAAAAAAAAAAATGGGGGCTGAATTTTTTTTTTCTTCTTATTAAGTCGTTATAACGACTTAATAAGAAGAAAAAAAAATTTCAGCCCCCATTTTTTTTTTTTTTTTTTTTTAAGTCGTTATAACGACTTAATAAGAAGAAAAAAAAATTTCAGGGGTTGACAAAAATTATTTCCATGTCCCTTTTACGGCTCCGTACGATAGTGGAATTTTAATTTCGAGTTTCAAGCAGAGTTCCTAGCCCTCGCTGCGATAATCGCTAACAGAGGTCCATACAACTAGAAGTGCTTATTTATTCAGTATCATCGACGGCATGTTATCCGTTTAAGCGCATCCAGTTGAAAACATTGCCCACTAGCGGAAACTGGCGAACTGCCAGGGGAGACACGTTTGAAATGTAAGGAAACGACACAAACAGTCCCGAATGCAACTACAGCATCGTGAGTCCAACCGCCGAAGGTGACGCAATGAATCATGGGAGTGTTGTGAGAGGCCGTGACACTGCATATCACTGGAAATTATCAAAATCGTGGCTCGCCTATGTTAACTCCTCGTGGCGATGTTGGGTTGATTTAATTGTACTTCCAAGGAAACAACATATCTGTTTACTGTTAGTTACGAACACTGGTAACAATAATACTTAATTAATATATCCCTCTAGATTTATTCAGGAGGTCTATTCATATGCAAATAAGCTCTCCGCTAAATTGTCAGATGCGGCATTCTATCGATATTCGTTCTTCTTACACTCGTGATGCAAACCTTCCCTCATCTATAATATTTATTCAACGAAATGTAACCCGAGTTCATACATTTATTTAACTAAACAAGAGAAAAGAATTGGAGAAGCCGAACTGAATGAATTCATCGTCACGAGTGCAACAGTCATCCCCTTTCGTTTTCTCTTCTGGGTCTAGCCGTTACATTTTATGGAGCTTGTGCTTCTAAGTCTGGTGGCCAATCACTTACTTTTGTGGCGCGTCAGTAAAATTCCCGATAGTCCTTATAAGGGCAAGGCTTTGGTGTAAGATCTGCCATTGAAAAGGTAATATCCTGGACAAAAGACTGACAATACAACTTGCAACAGATCCTGTGTCAATTATATTTCGTGAGTCTTGCACCAAATCGTTGCCCTTATAAGGTACGCCTGCGTATCACGTAATATTTCTGTAGTAGGTTGAACTTCGGTTGTAAGAAAATCGAATATTCATTCGTCGCCAGAGTTGGTTACGTCATATAATGACCTCCCACGCTTACCGCGGACAATTGAGACTGATGACGAGTGGGTCAGAACTATTGTGTAAACATAAAGCCATTCGAATCACCAAATATCTGTTGTTCGGAGGAACATGATAGATAATGGATTTTGAGACTTTAGATGCACAATAAAAGAAAATTAAAAAAAGACATATATAGTAATATGTCCACCCTGTAGGGGGCCATCAGTTTAGAAGTAAAGCAAATAAATGAACTTCCCGTATTATCTCCCAGAATTTATAAGGTAGGCTACTATAGACCTGGGTCCCGAAAATAAATGAACTACAAACATACTCGTTTGTAATTTAATAAACGATTCTTTGTTCATTTACGATATCGAACTAATGTGTAAAAGAAGATAACAGGAGTCGAAAGTACAGGTAGGCCTACGTTGGGCAGAAGTTTGGATCTAACGAAATAAATGTTGAGTCCCATGTCAGCACAGACGGTTTTCTGTTTCACCGTATCGTAGCGTACGGTCAGACTGCGCGCACCAGATAATTCTCATGATGTCTCAGTTCAAATTTAGGTAATTCAGTTGCCGACAATTGCCGACTAATAACGACTGCAAACCGATCGGCGCAAAGTGGAAATTTTGGAGATTGTATTGCGCAGATTTTATATCTCACGTCACTTGAAGCGTTGTAGGAAGGCTGAAGGTGGCCATTGTAGTCTACCTAGTCTAAGCGATCGCTGGACACCTCTAGTTTTATAAACTTCTGTCAATAGTTGTCCTCGCATTACTCAAAGGTGCGAATTCCAACCGAAAGATCAGAGCAGCTGATTTATTGCAATTGTATTCTTCTGATTTAAACATTGCCCTCCTAACCTCTGCGCGCCAACATTGATTTCTTCAAGTAATAACCCTATATGAAACAAATATCGCCTAGTACATGGGATCAATTAATAAAATATCTTCTCTTGAAATTCAAACTAAAACACAACTATCACAAATAAGTAATCGTATACTTCTGACTTTTGCCTGGAACTAGACAGTAACATTTTCTATCCTCGTCGCTCTAACGATGATTTCCCAAAGTAATAAATCCATATGTAACAGATATCGCACAGTACATGGAACCAATTAACAATATCTGCTCTTGAGATCCAAACGAATAACAAAACTATCACGAATAAGTAATCGTATACTTTTGACTTTTTCCCGCAGCTAAACTAACATTTGTGTTGTGACGTTGGGGATCAGCAGTCATTCCCAGAGTGAAAACACGCTATGAAACAAATATCACATTATAATAACACCAACGGATTCGCGTCTCTCTTGGGTTTTGAACGACTACTTTGATTCTGATAATTAGTATTTAATGGCATTTCCCAAATGCGTTCATTCGCACGATGCGCAATTAAATACCCGGTGATACTACTCTGGAGGATTGCAGTAAATGCTATAATATAAACAGTAGGCCCTATATACGATGGTAAACCCACACTCTCGAGTCAAGAGTTTTGGATATGGGGGTGGGGTTAGGGCGAAGTGTCGAAATATGAGATTTGATTTGTCCCTGTATGTTTCATTATATCATAAGTTAATCTAGTTGCTCCTTCAATAAATCTTCTAGCCATAAAACCTTCGGATCTTCACTAATAATATCTGACAAACATGTTTTTATTCGATCTGCGATAGCAGCAGAACCAATCTTATGTGATACATTCAGCAAAGTTATCGGTCTCCATTCTTTTAATAAATGCTAAGACTTCACGCCTTTAGGTATACAAGTGATTGGTCCCCGTTTTTGCGTCACAGAAACTTCCCCTGTGTCATAGGAGTAATTTAATGATTTTATCATATATTCACCGATGTCCCTCTATCCCCCAAAAAAGTAAAATTTGACCCTTTCTACTTTCCATTCTTTAAAGATTTCAAAGCAGCTAAAATGTCTTCGGACTGAAGGTTAATTCTAACTTTTGCTTCGAGTTTTTGCTGCGATAATTTTGGTACTGTGAGGCCTTTGAAAGATAGTTGCAGATATATTGGACTGAAATGTTTTTGTGCACACAGTTGTCTATAAAATAGTTTACTTTCATTCAAAATACCTTCACGTTTTCTTAAATCTTCTCCATCAGCATTAGCCATCCTAGTTATGGATTTGTTCAAAAAGTTTCTATGTTCCATGCTGAGAAAATAGCTAGTTGGTTTCTCACCTTTGCCAGCCCAACGTGAGAATGCCGTCAACTTTGATCTTATAGATGTTCTGTAATTGTTTGTTTAAGTTATATTTCATCGATCAAATGTGTCTTCATGTCTTGGTTTGAAGAATTGTCCAAAGATTTTTCCAAGTTAACCGTTTTTCTTTTTTTCTGTTCGTTCCCTTTTCTTAACCCTATTTGTACTCTACACGGTGGGTTATGTACATAGTTTCAAAATGACCCCAGCATGATAAACTTTAAAGTCACGGAGTGTCAGCTCTCAATTTTCTGTCGTTCCGGAGATAGCGCAGAAGGTTTGATAGGTCTGGTAGTTTTACAAGATGAAGATATTGTTTTTCTTCTAATATTCATAAGTAACGCATCAAGGAATAATTGGCCTGAAATGCTGTCTTGTGTGTCTCAATTGTTTGACTTGTACTGAACTTTGGTATCTGGTAGGTTTAACAGATGAGGATATTGTTTTTCTTCTAATATTCATAAGTAACGCCTCCGGGAATAATTGGCTTGAAATGCTGTCTTGTGTGTCTCGATTGTCTGATTTGTACTGAACTTTGATATCTGGTAGGTTTAACAGATGAGGATATTGTTTTTCTTCTAATATTCATAAGTAACGCCTCCGGGAATAATTGGCCTGAAGTGCTGTCTTGTGTGTCTCGATTGTCTGACTTGTACTGAACTTTGGTATCTGGTAGGTTTAAAAGATGAGGATATTGTTTTTCTTCTAATATTCATAAGTAACGCTTCAAGGAATAATTGGCCTGAAATGCTGTCTTGTGTGTCTCGATTAAACTGTAATGTCCCTTTTTAAGTTCTGCCAATGATTGTTGTATTTTTTTCACTGATGGTTAGTTCTGAATGTCACAGGTTACCTCTCTGTTCTGTGACGTATAACGGTTCAATCGATAATCTCCATTTGGCCCATCATTTAACCATCGCCACGCCATTGGACACCTACACTGTTATCTAGCACATATCTGTTTCATCTCATCATTTATTCACCGAAACCCCTTTGTTGCTGCCATCGTATTTACCCGTGGTTTCTCTGGATCCTCTGTATTCGCCGAACCAAGCCTTCAGTTTAGACCTAAGCCACTCGCAAGCTGATAATTTTGTAATCTCAAATTCTAAATAAATAAAAAGAAATATACCAATTTCGGTATGTAGTATACACCGGGTATGTGCCTATGCCTTAATATAGTAATATAATATAGTGTGTATCGGTAGTGTTGATTTCATTATTCTCCTGAAATGTATAATTAATAAAGCCTCAGTTTGCGAGTGCCTTATTTTCAGACATATCAGTGCATTGCATGCCTAGCTTGTCCAAACTCCCGAGGGTACATTTTCAATCAATACACTAATAAAAGTAGTATATAAAGGATCGATTCATTAGCATGATGAGGCTGTTTTGTGAGGTCACAAAGAACACTTGAGATGACGTCACGTCTGGTGCGAGGTTACATCCGGGTCAAGGGTCACTTCCGGAAATTACGACACTTCCGGTGTCAATTTGGGCATATATAGTCGGGAAATAGTGAAAAAGAGCATTTGAATGGACATTTTGGGGACGAGATGGGCCATCCTTGGTCGAAATGGGTCGTGTGAGGTGTCATATCGGAGCGCTCGTGGGGGAGCGTCGAACTGGCGTGGTGGGTAGTGGAGCTGCCGTCCATCTGTGCATTCGCAGTCGGGCAGTAGTAGACAAAAACAGAATTTGAGTGAACGTTTTGGAGTCGAGGTGGTCCATCCGTGGCCAAAATGGATCGTGCGGTTGTAAAATTGAAGCACTCGAGGGGGTGAGAACAACTGGACTGAACTGGTGGTGGAAGTGCCGTCAAACTGCGCATGCGCAGTCAGGGAATTGTTGAAAAAACACATTTGGGATGGACTGTCCCCGGCACAAATGGGTCGTGGCAGGTATCAGTTTGAAGCGCTCGTGGATTAGAGCCCGACTAGGGTGGTGTGTGTTGCAAGTGCCGTCAATCAGCGCATGCCATCCGGGCAGGATTAGAAAAAAGGGCATTTTAGTGGATGTTTTCGGGCAGCGATGGATATTTCCATAAAATCCATACCAATCATACTTTGCATGCCAAGAGCTATAAGATTACACATCACACGGTCCTTTTGGACCAGGGATTGTCTCAAGATCGACCAAACATGTCCCTGCGTATCACTAAAATTTCCGCTTTCGCTATTACTGACCAACAGCGCATGCGTAGCCTGGCGTGCTTTCCCGTCCAAACCACCCCAGCGTCCTCTATACACCCAGGGTTTCAATATGACACCCAGCTCGTCCCATTGGGAACGAGAATGGCCCCTCAATCGCTTAAATATGCCCCTGCACAACCCAAAATTTCCACTTTCGCTACTGCTCCTCGACTGTGGATGTGCAGCATCACGTAACTTCCAGTTCAAGCCATTCCACCCGAAGTCTCCACGTCTTCAATATTACACGATGCACGCCATATTTGGATGAAATGTACCCCTATATCGCCGCCTGGGCATCTGTAAATGTTCTTTCTCTGCACTTACTCTACTAATAATTACGTCTCTTCAGGCCCAACCCAGGCCAGTCAGACATTACGCCATGAACGCTTCAATTGGACACCACACACGTTCCACCTTCGCAACTACTGTCCCACTGGCATGAGAAGCATGACGCAACTTCCAATAAAAGCCATGCCAGACAATATTTCACGGCACACTAGTCCAGTCGGACTCTGTCTCGCGAATCTTTCGATGTGATACCTCACACGGCCCATCTGGACCACGGATGGCCTACTCGACTGCGCATGTGCAGATGGACGGCTGTTCCACGACAAACCAGTCCAGTCGGACTCTGTCAGGAGTACTTGGATATGACATCTCACACGACCCCATCTGGACCACGGATGGTCCATCTCGACCCGTCTCTTGACGGCTGTTCAACTAACACTGGTTCAGTCGGACCACGGGCGGTGCATCTCGAACCCAAAACGTCCACCCACATGCTCTTTTCCACTATTCCTGTTCTCGCATGCGCAGATAGACAATATTTCAACGACACACTAGTCCAGTCGGACTCTGCCCCACGAGTGCTTCAATATGACACCTCACAAGGCCCATCCGGACCAGGGATGGTCCCTCGATTGCTCAAACACGTCTCTTCTGACCCAGAAAATTCCCTCTTTCGTGACTACTCCACAACTGCGCATGATTAGCGTGACTTCACTTCCCGTTCAAACTACCCCAAGCGAGTCTACACACCATGATCTTCAATATGGCACCCCACACAACCCATTCGGGCCAGGGATGGGCCACCTCGATCCCAAAGCGTCCATTCAAATGTCCTTTTCTCACTATTCTCTGTCCGAGCATGCGCAGACTGACGCAATTTTCACGAGACTCCAGTGAAGTCGAACGCTCCCCCACGAGTGCTTCAATATGGCACCTCATACGTCCAATCTGGACCACGGATGATTCATCTAGACCCCAAAATGTCCAACCAAGTGCCCTATTCCACTATTCTCTCTCTGCGCATGCGCAGATGGACAGCAATTCCACGACACCAGTCGCACTCTACCCCTCAAGTGCGTCAAACCGACAACCCGCTCAGCCAAACTGGACCATGGATGATCCATCTCGACCCAGAAACGTCCACCCAAGTGACCTTTTCCACTATTCCCTGTCCAGCCATGCGCAGATGAACAGCATTTCTACGACAAACTAGTCCAATCGGACTCTGCCCCACGAGTGTTTCAATATGACACCCTACACGTCCATTTGAACAACGGATGGTCACTATATCGCCCAAACACGTCCATGCTGATCCTTAAAATGACCCTTTTCGCTAATACTGTCCAACTGCGCATGTGTAGCATACGCGACTTCCAACAAAATCCATACCAGTCGTCCCTGCGGACTTCCGAAATGCCCTCTTTCGTTACTACTTCTAAAATGCGCATGGGTAGCATGAAGTCACTTCCCGTTCAAGCTATCCTAAGCGTAGGCAACACACCAAGGGCTTCAATATGGCACCATACACAACCCATTGAAATGTCTTCTCCAACTATTCTCTGTCTGAGCATGCGCAGATTGACGGCATTTCCACGACACACCAGCGCAGTCGAACGCTCCCCATCGAGTACTTTTATATGACACCTCACACGGCTCATCTGGACCGCCATCTCGATCCCAAGACGTCCAATCATGGGTAGCATGAAGTCACATGAAGTCCGAACTACCCCAAGCAAGTCTACACACCCAAGAGCTTCAATATGGCATCCGCCACGACCCATTCGGGCCAGGGATGGTCCATCTTGACCCCAAAATGTCCATTTAAATGTTCTTTTCCTATTATTCTCTCTCTGAGCATGCGCAGATTTACGGCATTTCCACGACACACCAGCGCAGTCGAACGCTTTCCTAAGAGTGTTTCAATCTCGATCCCAAAACCTCAACCCAAGTGCCCTTTCTCTGTGCATGCGCAGATGGACGGCAGTTCCTCGACACACTAGACCAGTCGAACTCTATCCCACAAGTGCTTCAATCTGACACATCAAAAAGCCAATCTGGGTCATGGATTGCCCATCTTGACCCCAAAACAAAAATACCCCTTTCCGCTATTCCCTATCTGCGTATGCGCAGATGAACAACATTTCCGTGACACACTAACCCAGTTGGACTCACGAGTGCTTTAATATGACACCTCACACAGCCCGTCTGTACAACGGATGGTCCACCTCGACCCCAAACGTCCAGCGAAGTGCCTTTTCTCACTATTCTCTGTCAGCGCATGCGCAGATGGATGGCAGTTCCACGACACAATAATCCAGTCGGGCTCTGCCCAACGCGTGCTTCAAACTGACACCTCACACGGCCCATCTGGATAAGGATCCACCAAGTGCCCTTTTCCAATATTCTCTGTCTGCGCATGCGCAGATGAACAGATTTTTCACAACACACTACCGCAGTGGGATTTTGTCACACGAGTGCTTCAATATGACACCTCTCACGTCCAATCTTGACCAAGGATAGTCCACCTCGACCCCAAAACGTCCACCAAAGAGTGCTTTTCCCACTATTTCCTGTCTGCGCATCCTTAGATTGGCGGCATTTCCAAGACACTCCGGTGCAGTCTTACTAGACCCCGCGAGTGCTTCAATATGATACCTCACACGGCCCATTCAGACCATGATTGGTCCACCTCGACCCCAAAACGTCCACCCGAGTGCCCTTTTGCACTACTCCCACCGCACTAGTCCAGTCGGACTCTGCCGTGTGAGTGCTTGAATATGACATCCCATACAACCCATTCGGACCGAGGATGGTCCATCTCTGCCCTAAAACGTCCATTTAAATGCCCTTTTCCCACAATTCCATGGCAGCGCATGCGCAGACTGCATTTTCACTACACACTAGTTCAGTCGGACTCTGCCCTACGAGTGCTGCAATTGGCACCTGATACCGCCCATTCGGAACACGGGTGGTCCATCTCTGCCAAAACGTCCATCCAAATACCCTTTTCCCACAATTCCCTGCCTGCGCATGCGCGCCATAGCCTTACTTTCACTACACACCAGTTCAGTCGGACTCTCCCCCGCGAGTGCTTCGCTATGACACCTGACACGACCAATTCGGATCACGGATGGTCCACCTAGACCCCAAAACGTCCACCGAGCTCTGCCTGTGCACCACACATGCGCAGTCAGAATTTTTCAGTAAAAGTGAGCCCATGGCCGAAAAAATAAGATGCAACACTCCATATCGCAAGAAAAATGTCCATAAGTGGGTTCTCCATTAGCCTGAACATATTTCGGGGACCCGCCCTCTAGTACCTGAGGTATATCATGGTATTTTCAACCTTTCTTATTATGTACGGACTCGTGGCCGAGTGGTCTAGGTTCTCTTCAGATCACCGAAGTTAAGCAATGTTGATTCCAGTCAAAAATGCATGGGTGATCGGGCGCTGTTAATTCGCTGTACATGTATGTATGGTTATGCATGGAGATTTCTCTTTTACCCCAGAAGCTATAACCGCCAAATAGGATTGACCTCTGAACATTCCCAGAAATGACCGGACATTCTCGAAGATTACCGGATATTCTAAACGATTCCCAGTGATTCGGACGAAGCGACTGGGGATTAACATTGGCGTGACTGAGAAGCCACTTGGACGGGGGACATATCCGCATAGATATAATCAGTGACGTCATATAAACGCGTGACCTGGAAGTGACCTTTGACCCGGATGTGACGTCACCGGATGTGACATCATCCGTTACGTCATTCCTCCACCGTCATTTCCACCCTCACAAGTGCTAATAAATTTCTACTTTATATACTACTAACTCGCATAATGTTACACGGCTGAATTTATCCGTTGGAACTTAAACCGAGAAATCGGAACTAAGAAGTCGGAAGTGAGCCCAAAAATGCAAAAGTCGGAAGAACACCCTCGGCTTTCGTAGATCCGTTCGAGTAAGGCTATTCTGTCAAATACCGTCTCACCAAAGTTCTCAATTTGGTGATAAACATCATCACACACATTCGTGGAAAAGTCGCTGTAACATTACCAGCGCGGCCATCTTGGCTCTTTTTTAAATCTTATGGTAGAGGATGACTAAAGCGCATGGCATGGAAAGATTCAGTCATTTCAATTGTAGATCAGAGAATTTCGTATAGGTGAAAGCTGTTAAGTGAATGTCGGATGACGCATGTAGCTTGTACAGTTTGGGGATTTCAATATGATTCCATGTCCGCGGTAATGTGCATGGGCGGTGTAGTTTTTTGTGCGAGTTAGCCATCGGTGAAAGGAAATGTCGAATATATTAACAAATTATTCCGAAATTATCAATGCGGCGACGTAGATTATCCTTTACGGGCACTGCTCGAATGGTATTCCACCGAGAGCTGTTATTTCAAGCATAAAATGGATTGGGTCCTCTCCGCTCGTCAGTATAACAGCAATGGTCTATCAACCCTCAACATCTCATTTCAGTAGCTGCAGGTAGTCCGACTTTCCTCTCAATACCATATCGCTGCTTTCCGGAAAGTTGTATACATGTACAAAGTCGTTTTGTCGATATTTTTCTAGTCAGCTAACTAGGCCTAGGCACCCTAAAACCGTTTCACGTCAGCATTTGTATAGGACGATACAACCACTGATTCTTGCGGAAGGTTGTGAACACAAGGACGAAATTTGTCATCCACCCTATTTGCTGGACCAGATGGGTTGTTCTCTGTGAAAACTGAATTTTGTTGACTGCAGTAAATACAACAGCCATATTTGCTGCATATTTACCGGTTTACGCTGTGGAATTGAGACTCGATGTGCATTCCGACCGATTGGCGCCAATTCCATTAACAACCTTGATGAACTGTGTGGTAATATACGTTATTGCTGATTTCTGTGTGTCAGAATGCCTGAGGTGTGCCTGTAGTTTGTTCGCCCGACCAAGAGAAGACAGTTGTACCGAACTCAGAAACCCAAAGCGGCATTTTCCCCTTTTGTCAGCAAATCTTCATCGAAAACGTTTGCGGCTGGTATCCAGATACACCGATGAACAAGAGATGTCCGGTATGGAGGTGAAGCAGTTCCACCGAGCTCGCTCGAACGTGTCTAGGCGAAGGTAAGTAGGCTACCCTTAATGATTTGATCACCTCGCCTATGTGGCTCGCATAAATCACATGTTTTCGCACAATATCGTGTACATTGTGAGACGGGAAATTAATGCACAGTCGAAAGAGAATGTTTTAGTAATTGTCATGGTGGAAGTGGACAATAGTCAAACTATCGTATGATGAAACTGCTGTTTATTTTGGACTATAAAACTCGCGTGAACCTTTCACTGTGTGGGCTGTATGCGAAATGAAGAATGGCTTTACCATAGGCTTTCCTTGTTTTATTTTCGATACATGTGATATTGTGCGATACGCCGTGGCTTATGTAAACTGAATAGTCACTGTGACGTTTCCAAGATATTTTGTAACAAGAGTTGTAAACTAGACAGATAAAGCTGGTATGGTCTTTACCCGGGAATATATCTGTAGCTGTACAATTTTGAAGCAAAACATAAATTTCCTCAATTCCACATCTCATCAGCTTTTTCTACCCAAGTTATATACTGTAATTTCTCATAGTCAAAACTGACATGAGCAGTTGGTGTATATTTTGATTGTTTTGAGGCATTTTCGTTCACACTTAGGTTTAGATAATCTAAAATATGACACATCCAATCATGGACATTATAGGGGAGTAGTAATATTTATCAGATTCAACCAAAACTAATCCAAGGATTTCCATATTACCATATATGTTTTGCCGTTACATCAATAGATTATTTTGGTTGAAATGTCATATTTTAGATTTTGATTGGAAATCTATAAAAAGAATTCTCTATTATAATTTATGCGAAAAAGTAAAAAAAAACAAAAAAAAACAACAAAAATAAATAAATAATAATAATACGAATTTTAAACGTCTCGTCAACGCATTTCTATGTCACTTTTGATCGAGAGAATTTGCAAAAAGTAATTTGACTATTTTTCTGTATTGTTAAATAGTTTTTTTTTGTGTGCGAAATTGAGCTGATTATTTTATGGTTTTTCGAAGGAAACAGCTAGATGGGTTGTTCAACTGTAAATACCACATGGTAATATTTGTTTTTTGATTGTAAGATTGTAACAAGAATAGGACGCCTCCAGCCAAAATCATATTTTAACACCATAAACGGAACCAAACTCGACATTGGCTGAAGGTATTATATCTATATTGTTTAAGCAAAAATAGACGAGGTAACATATTTTGAACTATCCCGAATGAAATAATATGGCGATTTTATCGAGGCTGATATTTCAGTTTGTAAACTTGAAGGAAAATCTGCTGTATCGTCACTCACAAATTAGATTTTCATCTATAAATGTAGCACATCCCTACATTTGAATGCGACATGTGAATGTCTCGAGACCACTCATATAGAAAATGTTTATACCTCCTTAGTTTCTTTTTTAACTATTTCGAGTACATAGAATGTGACCAGATATGTTCTAAATTTTTGTAAATATATGGATTCGGACAAGTACATATAATGTTGCATTTCGCGTGTCACACTAGCAACTTCTGAGTCTGAGCAAAAATCTTAACTTGTGTGTAATTGCTCTATAGACACTTCTATCTCCTAATATAATCGTCGGGGTCTTTAATTTTTTCTTACAAATATATTTATCATGTTTATGTTAGTATTCAAAATAATCGAGCTTAAAACTACTTATTTTTGCAAACATTAAAAAGCTTGAACGAGGGAAAACTAAAACACGAGACACATTATACTAATCTGACTGATCGACAATTTCAGAAAGAATATGTGATGTTAACGTGTGAAAAACTGATTTGTTTTGCGATCCAAACCCTAGAAAATCATATTTTTCTTGAAGTTTACAAACTAAAATACCAGCCTCGAACAAATTGCGATAATCAGTTATAAAAATGAAGATATGATTGATGAAAACGTTCCCCCTGACCTATTTTGGTATTTTGAGGCGTTTTTGGGAGGATTTTCTCTTGTAGCAAAAATCTGACACCTCAAACCAAAACCATTCTTGGTTTTTGCAGCAAATTAAATTTATTGACTTGTTACATTCATCCCTGTGGTGTCGATAGTCTTCCTGTAATGTCGATAGTCTTCCTGTAATGTCGATAGTCTTCGCTTGATGTTTAGATATCAATAGTCTTCCCGGTGATGCCGATGGTCTTTCCGGTGAAGTTTGGGTATCAGCAATCTTCTCTGTGATGACGACAATCTTACCTTGGATGTCGATAGTCTTTCCTGTTATGCCGATATTCTTACCTGTGATGTCGATAGTCTTTCCTGTGAAGTTTGGGTATCAACAATCTTCCCTGTGATGACGACAATCTTCCCCAGGATGTCGATAGTCTTTCCTGTTATGCTGATAGTCCTACCTATGATGTCGATAGTCTTTCCTGTTATGCCGATATTCTTACCTGTGATGTCGATAGTCTTTCCTGTGAAGTTTGGGTATCAACAATCTTCCCTGTGATGACGACAATCTTCCCTTGGATGTCGATAGTCTTTCCTGTTATGCTGATAGTCCTACCTATGATGTCGATATTCTTACCTGTGATGTTTGCGTATCAACAATCTCCCCTGTGATGACGACAATCTTCCCTTGGATGTGATGGTTGTGTATCGATGCTCTTTCCTGTGATGTCGAAAATCTTCCCCGTCATGACGATAATCCTCTCTGCGATGTCGATAATATTCCCGGTGATGTTTGGGTATGGATAATCTTCCTTGTGATGCCGATAGTCTTCCCTGTTATGCCGATAGACTTACCTGTAATGTTTGAGTGTCAATAATCTTCCCTTTAATGCGGATAATCTTCCCCATGATGCCGATATTCTTAACTCTGATGGCGACTGTCTCTCTTTGATGTCAATAATCTTCCTTGTGATGTCGATATTCTTACCGCTGATGATGATAGTCTCCCTCTGATGTCAATAATTTTTCCTGTGATATCGATAGTCTTACCTCTTATGGTGATAGTCTCCCTCTGATGTCAATAATCTTTCCTGTGACGTTGATAGTCTTACCTCTGATGGCGACAGTCTCCCTCTGATGTCAATAATCTTTCCTATGGTACCGATACTCGTTACCTCTGATGGCGATACTGTTCCTCTGATGTCAATAATCTTTCCTGTGATGTCGAAAGTCTTACCTCTGATGGCGATAGTCTCCCTCTGATGTCAATAATCTTCCCTGTGATGTCGATAGTCTTTCCTCTGATGGCGACAATCTCCCTCTGATCTCAATAATCTTTCCTGTGATGTCGATAGTCTTACCTCTGATGGCGACAGTCTCCCTCTGATGTCAATAATCTTTCCTTGTGATGTCGATAGTCCTACCTCTGATGGCGATAGTCTCCCTCTGATCTCAATAATCTTTCCTTGTGATGTCGATAATCTTCCCTCTGATGGCGATAGTCTCCCTCTGATCTCAATAATCTTCCTTGTCATGTCGATAGTCTTCCCTCTGATAGCGATAGTCTCCCTCTGATCTCAATAATCTTCCTTGTCATGTCGATAGTCTTCCCTCTGATGGCGATAGTCTCCCTCTGATCTCAATAATCTTTCCTGTGATGTCGATAGTCTTCCCTCTGATGGCGATAGTCTCCCTCTGATCTCAATAATCTTTCCTTGTGATGTCGATAGTCTTCCCTCTGGTGGCGATAGTCTCCCTCTGATATCAATAATCTTTCCTGTGATGTCGATAGTCTTCCCTCTGATGGCGACAGTCTCTCTCTGATCTCAATAATCTTTCCTGTGATGTCGATAATCTTCCCTCTGATGGCGATAGTCTCCCTCTGATCTCAATAATCTTTCCTGTGATACCGATACTCTTTACCTCTGATGGCGACAGTCTCCCTCTAATGTCAATAATCGTCCGTGTGATGCCGATAGTCTTTCCTGTGATGCCGATAGTCTTACCTGAGATGTTGACAAACTTACCTGTGATTTTTGCGTATCTTACCTCTGCCCTGTGATGTCGATAGTCTTTTCTGTGGTGTCGATAGTCTCTCATGTGATGTCGATCATCTTTCCTATGATGTTTGTGTATCGATAGTCTTTCCTGTGATGTCGGTTATCTTTCCATTGATGAAGATAGTCTTCCCTTTGATGCCGACAATAATCTCCGTGCAAACGATACCCTTCGCTATGATGTGGATAGTCTTTCCTGTGATGTCAGAATTCTTCTGAGTGATGTCTGGGTATTGATAGTCTTCTCTGCGATGAAGATATTCCCCTGCGATGTCAATAGTCTTCCCTTCGATGTTGATATTCTTCCCCGTGATGTCGATAGTCTTCCTTGAGATGCAAATTGCTGATATAGTAAATTCAAGGCTCGTGTTCAAAATCCAATTCTCTGATAATCAGGCGGTCTAGAATACAGCTAGGGGAATATAGGAAATATTCAGCGATACAATGCAAGAGCATTAAACGGATGAGTTTGATAATAATTGAAGTACATCTCATAAAATGATTGCAATATTGATATACCAAGACCGTGAATATAACATATATGACTTTTGTACCTGTCCGGTTACATCGCTTCATATGTATATATTCACATCTTGTTGGTGCCTAATACGAGTACAGAGTATACATCCAATGAAACGCACTTGTGGCTTTAGACTAAAGAAACATAACATCTGTCAATATCTATATCCGTTAACTCCGGGAACAGGCGGTGTCAGCCCATTGTACGCATATACTGAGGCAAAGAGGCCCAGGCAAATCTTTGTCGAGATTTGATACGAATGGGTTCGCGTAGATGTTCGTATGAGGGCAACCGTTAGGTCTGAAATGGGGCCGACACCCGCCACTCCTTCGAGAAGATTGTACTCGTCAACATTCCCAACCTTTATCATGGCACCCATTCGTACCCTCCCACTCTTCTCAGTCTGTGAGTGACCCCTTACCCCAAACGAATCCCCTGACTTTCCATAGTTTTATGAAAAAAAGGTTCTTCCATTCTCAGATCTGTACGTTCCTGTTGCCTGTGTTACCGAGGGGAACCTGGCGCACGGGCGCGCATTCTCAGTCTGTATTTATTATGACTGACAAAAACATGTTGATATTTTATGCTGGAGTGATGAAAAATACAAACATTCATATGAATTAGTAATAGACACTCAAAAAATATATCACCTCACGATGCCCCAGTTAACCGTGATGTCTGTAGTCTCCTTTTGGTAACGAACGATGTTGATTGATCGAGAGCCCGGTCTAACTTAATAAGCGGGTGTATCTGATAGTGGGAGTTACATGCACACAGGCTGGTGGTGAGAGAATTCATCTGCGCTAACCCAGTCGAATAAAATCTCGACAGAGATATTCCTGGATCTGCTTACTCCGAGAGGGTTGTAGATGCCGATAGCCGAGCAGTTTGAATAATTGTGGTGACTCCTGTATAAGCAGAACTAACTAACTATGGCCCATGTAGAACCGTTTGTTACATGTATATTGAACGACATTTGGTTGGATCTGTCTTCGGTTCAACCTCTAGAATTAACGAAATATGATTCCGTATAGAAACGTTTGTGTGATGTTGGTTCTACGTGTATTTGGAACCATATTTGGTTGGGTCTTTCTTTGGTTCAATCCGTGTAGCAGAATAAAAGTTCATATATAACCGCTGGTGGATGTTGGATTTTCATGCATATGAAACAACATTTGGTTGGTTCTATCATTGCTTCAACCTGTGTAGCAGACATAAAAAAAAAAACAATGATTCCATGTAGAACCTTTAGTGTGATGTTAGTTCTTGGTTGAACATGTGTAGCAGAAATACCCAATTAAGTTTCCATATAGAACCATTTGTGTGATGTTAGTTCTACGTACACGTATGTGGAACTAAATTTGGTTGTTTCTATCGCCGGTTGAACCTGTGTAGCAGAAAGAACCAACTATTATTCCATGCAGAACCCTTTGTGTGATATTGGATCTATGTACATGTATGTGGAACAACGTTTGGATGTTTCTATCTTTTTTTTCACCATAAGCAGCAAAAATAACCAACTATGATTCTATATTGAACCGTTTCTGCGACGTAGGATGTACATGTATGGCTGGTTCCTTATGGTTGGTTCCATGTGGAACTTTTTGTGTGTTATTGGTGCATGTATGTAGAACCATATTTGGTTGGTTTATCTTTGCTTCTAGGCACATTTGCTTGTTTCTATCTTTGTTTCAAACCACATTTGGTTGAACCATTCTTTGTTTCTAACCACATTTGGCTGGTTTTATTTTTGTTTCAAACCACATTTCGTTGATCCTTTCTTCGTTTCAAACCATATTTGACTGAACCTTTCATTGTTTCTAATCACATTTGGTTGGTTTTATCTTTGTTCAAACCACATTCGGTTGATCCTTTCTTCGTTTCAAACCACATTTGGTTGGTTCTATCTTTGCTTCAAACCACAATTGATTCATTCTATCTTTGTTTCAAACCACATTCATTTGATCCTGTTTGATCCGTCATTTGTTTCAAACCACATTTAGTTGGTTCTATCATTGTTTCAAACCAAATTCGGTTGATTCTGCCTTTGTTTCAAACCATATTTGGTGGGTTTTATCTTTGTTTCAAACAGCATTTGGTTGGTACTATCTTTGTTTCCAACCACAATTGTTTGGCACTATCTTTGTTTCAAACCACATTTGGATTGTTCTATCTTTGTTTCAAAGTACCGGTTACATTTAGTTGATTTTATCCTTGTTTCAAACCACATTTGGATGGTCCTTTCTTTGTTTCAAACCACATTTGGGTTAGGTTCTATCTTTCCTTCAAACCACCATTGGTTTGTTCTATCTATCTTTGTTCCAACCCACATTTGGTTGGGTCTATCGTTGTTTCAAGCCCGATTTGGTTTGTTCCGTATTTGTTTTCAACCATATTTGGTTGATTCTATCTCTGTTGCGAGCCACATTTGGTTGATTCTATCTCAGATTTTTTCCACATTTGGTTCGTTCCATCGTTGATTCAAACTAGATTTGATTGGTTCTATCTTTCAAACCAGATTTGACTGATTCTATATTTGTTTCAAACCACATTTGGTGGGTTCTATCTTTGTTTCAAACCACATTTGGTTGTTTTTGTCTTTGTTGCAAACCACATTTGATTGGTTCTATCTCGATTACAACCCCATTTGGTGGGGTTTATCTGTTTCAAACCACCACATTGCTTGATTCTGCTTTTACGTCAAACCACATTTGGTTGCTTCTATCCTTGTTTCAAACCACATTTGTTGTTTCTATCTTTGTTGGTTTTGTTTTTTCTTGCAAACCATCTTTAGTTGGTTCTGTCTCTGTTGCCAGCCGCATTTGGTTGGTTCTATATTTTGTTTCAATCCACATTTGATGGGTTCTATTTTTGTATTAAACCACATTTGGTCTTTATTGCAAACCGCATTTGACTGGCTCTGTCTCGATTGCAACCATATTTGGTTGGTTTCATCTGTTTCAAACCAAATTTGCTTGGTTCTACCTTTGTTTCAAACCGCATTTGGTTGTTTCTATCTTTGTTTCAAACCACATTTAGTTGTTTCTATCTTTGTTGGTTTTGTTTTTCATGCAAATCACCTTTAGTTGGTTCTGTCTCTCTTGCGAACCACATATGGTTGGTTTTATCTTTGTTTCACGCCACATTTGGTTGGTTCTACCTTTGTTTCAAACTACATCTGGTTGGTTCTATCGTTGTTTAATACCACATTTGGTTGGTTCTATATTTGTTGCAAGCCACATTCGGTTGCTCATATCTTTCTTTCAAACCACATTTGGTTGAATCCGCTTTTGTTTCAAACCACATTTGATTGGTTCTATCTTTGTTTCATACCACATTTGATTGGTTCTGTCTTTTTTTCAAATCGCATCTTGTTGGTTCTATCTTTGTTTCAAACGTCATTTGCTTGTTTCTTTCTTTGTTGCAAACCACATTTGGTTGTTCCTATCTTTGTTTCACATCACATTTGGTTGATTCTATCAGTTTCAAATCGCGTTTGGTTATTTCTTCGTTTGGCAAACTTAAATAAGTGGGATTCCACATAGAACAGTTCGTGTGATACCGTTTTACATGAAAGCAGTTTTGATTGGTTCTTTCATTAACCCTAACCCTATGTAGCAGAATAATCGATGATGCTGGGTTCCCAATATGATTCTATATTGAACCGACTGTGTGACGATTCGTTTTAGGTGGAACATCATTTAGTTAATCTGCCTTTGGTTCAACATTCGAAGCAGAATTTTCAGAACAAGGATTCATATAGAATCGTTCTTGTGGTGTATACATGTACGTGGGACAACAGTTGGTTGGTTCTGGCTTTGGATTAACTCGTGTAGTAGACATAACCAACTACATGTATGGTTCCTTTAGATCCATTCCTGTGATGTTAGATCTACGTGTATGTGGGACCACGTTTGGGTGAATCTGGTTGGTTCAACCAGTCTGTGTTCTACGTGAAAGCTCATTTGATTGGTTCTGTGATTAGTTCAAGCTGTGTAGAAGAAATTTCCAACTGTGATTTCACACAGAACCGTTTGTGTGAAGTTGGTTCTACAACAATGTGGAACCATAATTTGTTAGTTCTATTTTCTGGTTGAAAGGATGAAGCTGAAATAAGGAACTAATTCCATATAGATCCGTGATTTTGGTTATACATATGAAACCACATTCGTTTTTTTCAATATTTGATTCATCCTGTGCAGTAAAAGTAACCAACTAAAATTTCATGTTGAATCGTTTTGTGTGATGTCGGTTCTACATGTACGTGGAACCTTATTGAATTAATCTACCATTAGTTCCTCCTAAAAAACAAATTGATTCCATACTTACCGTTTGTCTTTTGGTGGTTCCACATGTATTTGAACAGAATTACATTGTCCGATATACAGGTGCAACCAAACCAAAGAATCAAGAATCCCATAAACACAATGGCGTCGACCCAAAATTAGAGCGGCGTATCATTCAATAATTGTCAGGGGAAATGTGTCAGATTTATTTAAAACATTGAATTTTCCCTTGATATCTATACGATAGTTGACTCATCTTTCCGTTATTGCTTGTACGTGTACTTTTGCCATAGTAGTGGCAATCTTCGTATTTCAAAACATTTATCCTAGGATCTGTAATTTGTAATATATCTCGACCAACAAAAGGGTGATTAACTGGAAATGGTGCGGAGTTTCAAAGGTGAATATGACCCAGTTGCAATGAAGTTTAATAGAACAACAATGCATCATGGGAAATCTTCTAGTCTCCAGCCACTTGATTGGTTAATTCCTGTATTATCATTGGCTGGTGGATAAAATTAGAAGACCATCCAACCAATCATAGAGTTTCTGTAACAGTTATAAAGTGGATATAGAATGAAGAAGTAATCAAGTAACAATATTCTACAAGGAAAATATTACAATTCCTTCTCATTTTTGCGCTGCTAAAGGTAGAATTTCGAGGCAGAAAACAGTTACAAAAAAACTTCCAGTACTATCGCTCCTTCATAAAATAAGGCACACACAATCTAATAGTTTAGTGATCACAAATTCTAGAGAAATAAAATAATAAAACACTACTGAGATATAGAAAAACCAGGTATAGATGTCAGGTGTATACTACATCTTATTAGTTTGCGAGTGCCTTAGTTAATAATGAAGGACGGTGAGAAAGTTTTGTACACTGTCAGACTAGCAATACTTAATTGACTTAATAGACTTAATTGAATTATTGCACCATTACATTTGTATGACGTTATAACAGCTCATTCTATGTTTCTTTATCTTTGTTTCGAAGACTAGCTGGGTGCTTACTATTTGCAATACTCTCCATGGGTCTCGATCTCAGTGAGTGCCAAAACCAGAACATCCCACTGGAAGGATATTTCCTCGATTACAGTGAGTACCCACTTCAGCAAATCTCAGAGGAAGACTACTACCACTATTTCTATGATACACACTTTGATCCAGACATCGAAATATTCTGGTCCGGAAACTCTGGGATCTATTCTCATAATTTACATGTTACTCGAACATTCAACTTTCCTGTGTTGTCCCGGGTTCATCTAGAATTTGTGAGTTTCATACTGGAGGACACGGGGGACTATTGTAAAGGCGACTATGTCGCGATATACAGCGGCTTAGAAGAAAATGACAATAGTCTCGCGATTAGGAAGTTGTGCGGACCGATGAAACGGTGGACTGGAATTATGATCCCTACTCCAATGTATGACATGTTGGTGGTTTTTCACACCGACGACTCGGTATCCGCAGAAGGTTTTTTCCTGATCTTCACAGTCTTTAGGGTAAAGCCCGATGTAACTTGTGAACTAATGCGCCGCGTTGACGGACCGACAGAGACAATATCTTCACTATTACTCGTGAACCAGCGAGCCAATCCAATCAGATATCCAACAGACATAGACTGTTCATGGACTGTAAAAACAAACATCTCATACGAGCTCTCTCTGGAGGTTAACCTTCTTGTGGATATGATAGGAGAAGATTGTACACACAACTTCATCGAGGTTCAGGTACCAGTCAGTGATTCAAGTAGTATCACATCATGGAAATTAACGCTGAGAGACAATGATACCGACCTATGGTCTCCGAAAGTATCAGATGGGTCTTCGTTCGGCCGAATCTGTGGAAATAGAGCGAAACCGCTGGTCTACAAAACGAACGCCAAGCGAGTGATGATTATTTTCCACAGTGACTTTGCGATTATAAATGGGTATTTCAGGGTCATCTCCAGGCCTATAAACTCGACTCGACTATCGAAAACTACTCAGATACACAATATCAAACTTCGCGGGAGGTCATCTTCTACAACAAATCTCGACGTTGGGATCCCGTACTAAATCCCTGCCTTGGGTGTGACCATCGATACGATCACATGGACCATACAAACAATTCCTGGTTTCATCATTCGGTACGACATTCTCCCAACACAGAACACGGTAATATATGCTTTCGACAGCCCAACAACTGACCCAAACCGGAAACTAAAAACTGCAAGCGAACTAACTGACAGGAACAGGGGATATTCTTCTGGGTTTTACCTATCCCTGCTGTGCATGAGCTCCAGTGAAACTTGTCCACATGTAAAGTACTCATCCTTGAACGTTTTCACCGAATTCTCACATCCCTTTCACGTCAGACGTACTAAATCGACTTTCGAACTTTTTGAGCATTACAATCTTATTGGGCAATGCTGTACGTATGCACAGTTCACGACATGGGGAAGTGTCTACAACTTACAGATTTCAGAAGTGTCGAAAGTCTCCGTCTTGACAAATGTCGATAACTGCCGTAACTTTGGTGTCGTGATTTACGATGGGATCTTGTCGAATGAACACCGCCACGGGCCTTTTTGTGAAATGTTCGACGGGAATATTGAATTCATGCTTAACAATTTTATCAGCAATTCCCCAACCATGTTTGTTGTTGTGTATATGTATGGAGATGTTGGACCAGATATTTACACTGATGTCCCTGTGATCTCATTCACGGTACTTACCGTGCACAAGGCTTGGAGATCCTGTCGGCGTTTGCATAGTCTCACTCCTGGTCCGAGAATTCTAGACTACAAAGACAATGTTACCATACCAGTAAACCATATAACCGATACTTATTGGTGTGCTACATTCTTTCTGAGTGGTCAAGTGATTACAGGTAAGCAGACAGTCCAGTTGAATGGAATTTTTCGGTATCGATCATGGTCAGTATTATGTGCCAACAGTTCACACGTGGCTGTCTCTGTACCGTATGTGTATATAGCCAATGAGGAGGACCTTGTTTATGAGCTTGGCCGTAGAGCGATCGTTAGTCCTTCCTCTTGGAAGATTGGCTGTGATCACCCCCTGCTTATACCCTATTACATTCATCTCATCCGTGATCCAGTCGAACATTGGTATTGTAATCAGAGTACTGTTTGGGGGTATCACACTGCGCTCTCGCCAGTATATGTTCTGATATCTGATCAACGTCACTGGAGAATTGAGTCGCCTTGCCATAACCAGTGTCTATGGCGTTTGATGACTCATCATTTCTCTGTCAGGAAGGGTTCGAGGAGATCCAGTCTGGACCGTCTAACGATAACCCAGAGGTCTGGAGCGGTCACAACATTCACCAATGTACGTCATCCACGTGAATGCATCATACATGAACACGGGAATAGATCATATCTTCATATACAGGCTTCCTCGGAAGATCACTTTAATGACATTAAGATGTACATCAAACTGGAGAGGAAAGGAGAGTATGTTAAGAGCTGTACCAATGACACATGTTATCAGATACGACGGAATCATTCAAGCAGCTGGGCAGATGCAAATCAAGATTGCCAGTCAGAGAAGGGGGGACGACTCTTGTATGTGAAGTCTACTCAAGAACTGGAGCACATAAAACGATTGTTAATTCAGGAGGGAACATCAGGACTGATATTCATTGGCGTTAAAGGTACCAACGTGGTAAGTTTAGATTCATCTCAATCTCTACTTGATGTCTTTGACTAAATAATCTCTTCTCTGATTTAGAGCCACGTTTCGTAGGAGAATTTCAAGAACATAGATTAGCATGAACCTCAAACGTTGGAATGGTGGTGTTATAACACCTAGAAATAAACTAAACGGCTACCAATACATGACGGATCAAAGCTTAACTTTTGGTGAAAGTGGGCTTTCCCCGATATTCGGAAAGGACATAGTACGTTTTAGTGAGGATTAGGCGCGAGCGAGATGTTTATAAGTGCCATGAAATATACACCTGTCTCGATTGGCATGAAACATTATAGCGAATTGTGAAGTACGGTAGTGTATCCCTGCACAATCGCTGATTTTGAGGTCACAATTACTTTATTTTTTTCTATGAAATACACATTTACTCTGTAACAATACACACGCATGAAGATTGAGCAAATGTATATAAAAAAATAAATAAAAATAATAATAGAAAAACAACAAAAAGTTGTAAAACTATGAAGATCGACCATAACCAGAATGAGTCCTGATATTATAGTTGGCACTTCTTTCTTTATGTAAACATAGGTTTTCACATCAAAATCAACCATTTGGCACGAATGCAATAATTCATAGCCCTGTAAATCATCCATTATGGCACTCAATGGCTTTAGAATTAATTTTTTTCCATGGATAAAACTACTCATCTCTGGGGACGAATACTGGCCTCCTGGTTTGTATATTTCGATTTCGGCCGATGTATATTTACGGGGAATTTGTCTATTCTGAACTTAAAACTGGAATATGGTAAAAATACATCCAATTATGATTATGCTTACATTAACGATATTTCTGGCAAATTTGAGTGACAAATATGCCAGTAATCACTGGTTAACCCTACCAGGCCTTGTTTTGGGGACCCTGTCCAAGATTGCCATTCGCATGACGTCATGGTGACAGAAGGATTTTTTTTGATCGAGGTTTCTGTCAGATTTTTCGAATTTTTTTTTCTTCGCAAGAACTAAGTATCAAGTAAATACTGATCTGGTATGAAATAACATAGTTTTTTTTATCACCTTCATGCGCAGAAACGCAAAAGATTGAAGAAAAAAGACGAAGGCATTCTTATGGTGTTCTATTTTTGCCAATTTGCAAAAGTCGACGCGCGACGCGAAAAGTCGACGTCGTGTTTTGAAACGCGACGTCGCCCTTTCCGTCGCGCGTCGACTTTTACAATGTTAAAGAGATAGGCCAAAACTCGACGTCGTGTTTCAAAAGTCAACGTCGCCTTTTGGCCTATCTCTTAGCATTGTAAAAGTCGACGCGCGACGGAGAGGGCGACGTCGCCTTTTAAAACGCGACGTCGACTTTTTCCGTCGCGCGTCGAGTTTTGATTCTTCGAAAAGGCGACGCACGACGCGCGACGCAAAAAGTCGACGTCGCGTTTTGAAAGGCGACGTCGCCCTCTCCGTCGCGCGTCGACTTTTACAATGATAAGAGATAGGCCAAAAGGCGACGTCGACTTGTGAAACACGACGTCGAGTTTTGGCCTGTAAAATTCGACGCGCGACTGGTTGCAGGATAAATTACGGGTCTAGTAGGGAATATTTGAGCATTGAGCGTAGGATAAATTACGGGTACAGTAGGACATATCTGAGGCTTGGTTGTAGGATAAATTACGGTTACAGTAGGACATATCTGAGTCTTGATTGTAGGACAAATTACGGGTACTGAAGGACATATATGAGCCTTGGTTGTACGATAAATTACGGATACAGTAGAACATATCTGAGCCTTAGTTGTAGGATAAAGTACAGATACAGTAGGACATATATGAGCCTTGGTTACAAATAACGTGATTAGTTTTCGTGTTTCCAAGTTCAACTATCTACATAATATCCTCGAACTCCTGCCATTTCCTCATGAGTTTCTGATTAAATTCCCATCAGTCATGACTAGGAGGTATATAATATAGAAATAAGCAGGGCCCAAAGGGCTCAGAACCCCACAGCTTTTGGTATTTGGCTGAATGTATGTAAATTACGAACGTTTAGTCATACAATTGCAAATAACCAACGATTACTCTCTTTTTTTGCAATTACGCAATTGGAGAAGTTATACGGGTTTCGACTGTATAATTATTTTTCCTTGGTGCTGTCATCTTCGTCATATTATATCCCAGGTATGGTGCGAAACAACTGAACTGTTCATGTTCAATCGTATGCTCCGTTTTCACATTGTAGTCAAAACTTCTGAAAAGCAATTGCACTATATCGGTAAATATGATGACAGGTTAAATAATTGCACTTTATTCATTCCATGCAATGTGTAATTTACACATCAAAGGTTCGCAATCGTCTCTCCTTCTACATGTGTTATTCAGACAGAGATAAAACGCTTGCATCCGTTTTCGCAAACTAATGGTTTATTAAGCAACTCGGGGTTATGTGGTAGATAACCTAGGTTTTCGACCGTAAACTTAAGTTTTCGATTCGAAAATCATGGTTTTCTCTTTGATAACTTAAGTTTTCTGTTTGAAAACTTAGGTTTTCAATTCAATGACTGTGAGTTTCTGATTATTTGGACATTTGGCCTTCCATAGACGTTATACTAGTTGTTTATTCCTTGTTTCATCGTGTTCGATATATACTCTAAAACAATTAGTGTGACAATTGTTAATAATTGTCAATTATCATTAATAAGTTATCTTATAATGCTGATGTTTTAAGGGTACATATAGTTCCCTTGTGTGATTCAAACCAACGTCCCTCAGAGTATGTATGGTACCAATTCACCAGCTTAAAATATTAAGCTTTTGTTTTTCAGGCTCGGGAAGGTTACAGATGGACAGACCGATCACCACTGATTTATAGCGATTGGAATCATCCATTTGACGATCTGTACAGCAGTACAAGTTTACCTACATATCCAGCTCCAGACTTCCCGCCAGATAAAATACAACCAATAGCTGACGACGTGGACAAAGGATGTGTTGCTATGATGGTGGCAAACCCATTGTATTCTATGAAGTGGTGGAAGATTCCCTGCGCAAAGAAATTCGAAAATGCCTGGTACATTTGTAAAGTTGTTTCGACAGAACATACCCCAAGGAGAGAAACACTAATGTCAAATATTTCCTGCCCCCAGTATCAGTTCCGTTGTGATGACGGATCATGTCTTAGCCCAGCTTCCCGGTGCAACAAAAATAATGACTGTCTTAACGGTGAAGATGAGATCGACTGTTCCTACGGGGATAATATATTCTCTTGTGGCAATGGCACTGAAATTCAGGTTTCTCTGTGCTGTGACGGTCGCAATGACTGCGGCGATGATGGCGATGAGAAAGGGTGTCAATTAGAAGACTGTTTCCGTTGTTCTACGGGATTTTGCCTTCCAGATGGCAAACGGTGTGACGGTCTCATTGACTGCCCAGACGGAAAGGACGAACTTAGTTGTACAGCAGGTGACTTGTGTAGAGATTTCAGATGCCCCTCTGGGGGCTGTATTCCACACAAGAAACTATTGGACATGGTTCCAGATTGTGCGGGCTTGAATCAGCTTGATGAGATGTACGATTTTAACCTCGGCAAGTCTAACCTTTCCTGGATAGTGAAGAATGGAAAACCGGAGGAATACAAGAACGGTAATACACCCTGTCCTGGGGGTGATAAAGAAAGGAGATGTCACTTGGAGCATATACGTTGCTATCCACGTGATAAAACATGTATGTACGATAGAGATTATGACGGACATTTACTGTATTGTAGGAATGGGGAACATCTGTGGGATCAGTCCTGTAGGAAACATCTTTGCCCAAATATGCACAAATGCCCAGACGCTTACTGTATTCCATATACACGTGTCTGTGATGGTTCCATTGATTGCCCTGACCTGTCCGACGAAGCTGACTGTGAAAACTACACCTGTCCGGGCCTTTTCCGCTGCAGAGAAAACGTATGCATGTCGCAAGATGAGGTTTGTGATGGTACGGTACACTGCCCGAACTCGGCGGACGATGAGCGATTCTGTGAGTTTAATGGACCAAATGTAACGACGTGTCCGACGGTCTGCCTATGTGAGGGATACCATGTGGACTGCAGGGGGAAGATCTTGTCGTCCATACCTGACAATGTACCAGAGAATGCACGAACATTGATCTTACACTCCAACGCTTTTGAAAATGTGTTTGAAGGTCTTTCATTCAAATACCTTGTTATATTTGATTTATCAAATAATAACGTTACTGAAATAGGTGGGCTTACGTTCAGGGGTATGCGCAACTTACAGCATCTCAGGTTACATCATAACTCTCTAAGCTTCTTGGGAAATTCTTCCTTCGCCAGTCTTAGCCGATTGAAGATCTTGGAGATTCAGTTCAATCCTATCTCCCACCTTGAAGTCGGTGTGTTTGCAGACCTAGCCAGTCTGGTGTTGTTGAATATGAGCAATATGGACATAGGAACTATTCCCGTTGGTCTCTTCACAGGGTTGGTCAGTTTGAAAATGTTAGACTTGGCTGTGAATAGAATAACGGTTGTAGAGTCCGGGGCACTTTCCAACTTCAGTAGGTTAACAGTGCTGAATATCACGAACAACACGCTGGAGAACATAGAAACCGAATCTTTCAAGGGATTGTGTGTGGATCTCCTTCTTACAGACGATTATCGTTTCTGTTGCTATGTTGATCACAATATTGTTGAAAATTGTTATCCGGAGAGGAGCTTCACCTCCTCATGTGACCATCTCTTGTCCAGTCACACTCACAAAGCGCTCGTGTGGATCATAGGTGTATCCGCTTTCGTAGGGAATGTGGTAGTTATTGTCCGGCGATTACGTGAAGGTCTGGGTAAAGTGCCGTCTATTTTGATTTTTAATTTGAGTATATCTGATATGCTGATGGGAATCGTCCTCCTCATTATTGCCAGCGCTGACTTAGTGTATTTGGGGGACTATGCCCTCGAAGATCCTACCTGGCGTGGCAGCCTCCTGTGTCAGGTGGCTGGTGTTCTGGCGACAGTGTCCAATGGAATGTCTATGATGATGATTGTATTCATAGCTGTGGATAGGGCAATAAAAGTGATTTCGACGTTTGGAAGTGTACAAAATAACCGTAAACGCTCAATAATTGCTATTGTCGTTGGTTGGTTTACAATCATATGCTGGTCCCTCCTGCCTTTCTTGCTTAAAGATCTTGGGAATTTTTACGGTAGAACAGCGATATGTGCACCCTTCATATTTAAGGATCTCAGCGGCCCTGCTTTGTACTATGCCATGACATTTTTCGTTGTTCCCAACTGTCTGGCCCTGATTGCAGTCACAGTTTCTTATGTCGCCATATACGTTAGCGTGAAAAGAAGCGGCGAAGCCTCCGGGAGAAAAGACAAATATGAAGTGGATTTAGCCAAGAAGTTTGGACTCATAATATTCACGGATTTTTTTACTTGGTTACCGGTATTGTTGTCGGTAGTAGCATTTCAAGTTAACTCTCCACTAAGTCGCGATGAATCAAGTACGGTGGCTCTCATCATCTTCCCGCTGAACTCCGCTCTGAATCCCTATTTATATCCATTCAAACGTTCGAAGGACAAAAAGTGACACGACTAGCATGGAGTGTCCATGTGCGCATGCATCGTGCATAGGCAGATCTGGGGTGGACAGTTTATGTCTGTGTGGGCCACTTTTGGGCTAATTGGGCCGTGTGAGGTATCGAAGTGAAGCACTCGTATGGGGCCTTCCGACTGGATGGGTGTGAAGTGGACGTACGGTTATGGGGCGCATGTGAGAAAATGCATTGGAATGGACGTTTTTGAGACGCGGTGGACCAATATTGGTCCGAATGGGTCGCGTGAGGTATCAGCTTGAAGCTCTCGTGCGGTAGCGTCTAACTGAACTGGTGTGGAATAAATGTAGTACAATGGTGCGCATGCTCAGGCAGGGCATTTGGGAAAAGGGCATTGGAATGAACGTTTTGGGGTCGAGATGGGCCCATAGCGAGCGTACTGGGTCGGGGAGGGTATCGTGAAGTGCTTCTCCAAGTCAAGTGTGGGTTCATGTAAAACTTTCCCGGAGAAGATCCAGAAACCGGACTTTACACCTGGTGAGTCATAGAAATGCGAATGTTGTTGTTGCTGTTAATGTAGTCTCTCAATTTTGAGGAACTAAAAATCAAGGGAATAATATAGTTTTCCCTCAGTAGTAGAGAAAGCAGACACCCAGTATATTTGCCCTATGGCCTTTGTGGAGAGTTTTACACTAACGCCGTACCACCCTGTCCTAACGCTTTAACGCCCTGTCACGTTATCGTAACGGCTTAACGCTCCATCTTAACGCCTTATCCCAACGCCCCAACGCCTTAGCATAACAGATATTTTTGTGCTTGACATTGTACCATGATAATACAAGGCTAACGTGTCGACAAGGCGTATTGATCAATCCGTTCACACCACGGACTAAAGCATTTTGTGACTTGGTGGTCCCCGATGTTATCATCGCTCCAAGCCGGGACATTGTGTGGAGGTTTTGCTGGGAAAACCCCTGTTCTATTTATAGATCTTATCGGGTAGAGACAGACTGGAGGTGAAAAGCGTATGCGCACTGAAGTGTACTAGAGAAAGGGTACTTTCAGAGGTGCTGACTATGCTCCAGGCAATTCAATGTTATTTGCATAGCAATACATGCAGCGAAGGAAGGCGAATCCCCGCCCAACGCTTTAACGCCAATTTTATCTCCCGAAAACACATCGACGGCTGCTCCTGTTCAATAAAAAGCCGTCCTTTGATGTTGTATCTATACTATTCTCCCTTGCCCAACACAGTCAGACTGGGAGTGATATGCGCCTGCGCAATCGAGAAGTAGTAGAGAAAGGGAGTTTCGGAACTGCAAAAGAGCGAGTTTAGGGATATAGAGCCGTGTTCGCTCTGGCTACCTGGTAGAGTTACCTGTGGGTGTGCGTGTGAGGAGGAGGAGGAGGAAAAGGAGAAGGATGAGAAGGAGGAGGAGTGAGTGTGTGAGTGATTGAGTGAGTGGTGGTATTGGATGTTTGCGTTGGTGGCGTTGCCGATCACCAGTCTTCACGCAGTGACGCCGTAACGCGCTAACGTCTTATATACCTAGTCCCATAATGTCTTAACGTTATGATGCAGACAGTTAAGAGAAAGGAAGATCAAGACGTTCAAAGTTTTCATATAGTTTATTATCCCCCCATCAAATCATACCCACGTTGTATGTTTACAATTCAGGTATGCTCTTGTCCAATCAGAACCCGCCATTTGGAGCTGTATCTCTCTTATTCGTTCTTGCTCGTTAGTCGTATTGTCGGCTGCTCTTGTCCAACCAAAAGCCAGCATTTCAGGAAGATCAATCTCCGGTATTGTTCGCTCTGAACGGTTTGTTCTAATCGTCGTCGGACAGGCTAGGATACTGTTACGGCAATATGTCCGGGAACACTGTATTTTGATCACATTTTGCAGGGCTTTGGTGGGTGGTAGCCCCATATTCTCTTCTAGGTGAGGCTTGGTCTTCATGATGGACCTGCGCGTGGAGTTGCCTTCCATTCAAAGCGGTAGCGGGGTACACCGTTCATAAATCGCCTTGGCTGTTTTTCTGATGTAGAGGCGCATCTGGATGTACGCCTGTTGTAAGTTATCCTGTCCGGCGTCCTCGATCGTTGCAGCTTGAGTATTTATAGCTTCTGTCACAATACGATCCCTATACGATAGGTTTTTCTTGACTCCGGCTTTCCTGAGACGTAGCCTGATTATCTGAGATCAAGCTCTCTATATCAGTAGATAGACGCACAGCAGTCTCTGTTTCTGTATTAGTCGGCGGACTCTCAGAATTAGCTAGCATATTCTCAGCATCTGCATTGGGCTCTTGTGCCTCTGTGTGTTCAATCCTATGTATACTTTTTTCCGGTGCCGCGTCATATCGTAACGTCTGGTGAACGTGCGTTCGCTTTCAGAGCAAGTATAAGCCATGTTGACGGTTGAACGTCGAATGTGCACGTATGTGGGATACGCTTGTACATGTATCTCCCGCCTTCACGCATGTGTGGTACACCCTGTATCTTATAACCCGTAGGCCGTAGGGTACACCAAGGTACGGGTGTGCCACGCAGGCGTTACGATAGGGCATTAACGTGTTACTATAGGGCGCTAAGGCGTTAAGATAGAGCGTTAAGGCGTTGAGACGGGCGTTAAGGCCTAATGACGGGTGTTGACGGGCATCACGGTATTTCGATAAATTAGTGTCAATTAGTTTCTGAGCTATTTCAGGGGGCGTTGAAGCGTTAAACTGGGCGTTGGCGGGCGTTACTGTCCATAAAATCAAGGATATCCCTCTGAGTGCGAACGCATTTTTACCAAACGTTACGATTTGATGGGACACCCGAAGAATATACATGAGATTGAAGACACCGAAGCACAAGAAGACAATGCAGATGCTGAGAATATGCCAGCTAATTCTGAGGGTCTGAGGGTCTGATGCCGAAACAGAGACTGCTGAGAGTCTATCAACTCAAATAGAGAGCTTAATCTCAGATAGTCAGGCTACGTCCCAGGGAAGCCTAAGTGAGTTAGAATCTACCTTCTGAGATCGTATTGTGACAGCAGTTATTAATACTCACCCTGCTACGATCGACGAGGCCCGACAAGATAACTCACAACAGGCGTACATCCAAATGCGAACCTGCATCAGGAAAAAGGCCATGGCGATCTATGAACAGTTGAAATGAACCCCACTGACAGGTCCATCATGAAGACCAGGCGTCACCTCGTAGAGGATATGGGGCTACCACCCACGGAGGCCTTGCAAAATGCGACCAATACGCACAAACAGCTGTTCAAGGACATATTGCAGTTATAGTATCCTGGCCTGCCCGACGACGATTAGGACGAACGGATCTGAGCGAACATAATGGAAGATTTAATTTTCTGAAATGGCGGCTTCTGATTGGACAAGAGCAGCCGAGATTATATCTAACGAGCAAGAACGAATATGATCGATGCAACTCCAAATGGGGGATTCTGATTGGACAAGAGCATATTTAAATTGTAAACATACCCAACGCGACTCCCTCAGGGTGGGTATGATGTGATGGAGAGGATAATGAACTATATGAAAACTTGTGAACATCCACCACCACCACCACCACCAACCTCCCTCCTCACTCACTCACTCACTCCTCCTTCCCTCAGGCCCTCTCTCCCTCCCTCCCTCACTCACTCACTCACTCACTCACTCACTCACTCCCTCACTCACTCACTCACTCACTCACTCACTCACTCACTCACTTCTCGTCCTCGTCCTCCACCTGCACCACCTTCTCCTCGTCACACACAACTGATAACTCTACCAGGTAGCCAGAGCAAACATGGCTCCAACGCTCGCATTTGCACTTCCGAAACTCCCTTTGTCTACTACTCCGAGTGCGCAGGCACATATCACTCCCAGTGTGACTCTATTGGGCAAGATCGAATAGTATAGATGCAGCATCAAATGGAGGCTTTTGATTGGACAGGAGCAGCCGCCGATGCGTCTGTTAGGAAGTTAAGACATGCGTTTTGGCATTGCGGCATGTATTGCTATGCAAATAACATTGAAGTGCCTGGGGCATAGTCAGCACCTCCGGAAGTGACCTTTCTCTACTGCACTTTTGTGCGTGTTCGCGTTCCACCTCCTGTCTGGCTCTACCCGATATGGTCTATAAAGATAACAGGAGGTTTCTCAGCAAAACCTCCGTGCAATGTCTCGGCGTAGAGCGATGACGACATCGGGGACCACCAAGTCTCAACATGTTGTAGCCCGTGATGTGAATGGTTTGATACATACACCTTGTCGACATGTTAGTATTATAAAATAGCATGGTACAATCTCGAGCAAAAGATAAAAGACAAATGTTAACCTAGGACCTTGAGGCGGTAAGATAAGGCGTTATGGCGTTAAGATGGGGCGTTATGGCGTTACGATAAGGCGTTAGGGCGTTAAGATATGGTGTTAAGGCGTTAATGTAGGGCGTTATGGCGTTGCTGTAAAACTCTCCACAAAGGTCGTAGGTCAGATATACTGGGTTTCTGCGTTCTCTACTACTAAGAGGCAACTGGATTACTTCCCTTGATTTATACTGTCCACAAAATTGAGAGACTACACTATTTCAACAACAACAACAACAACAACAACATTCCCATTTCTATGACTCACCAGGTGTACAGCCCGTTTTCCGGATCTTATCCAGGGAAAGATTCACATGCACTCAACCATGACTGGATCGACCTGGAGGAACCCTTCACAAGGATATCCCTCCCGACCCAGTACGCTCAGTATGGGCTCACCTCGACTCCAAAAGGTCCATTCCAATGTCCATTTTCCCACAGCCAGCCAAGCTGAGAATTTCTATAACAATATATTTGGTTGCGATGCTACATTTCTTAACATAAACACTCCCATTAAACCTTGAGTTAGGAAACGCGTGGAACTGATTTGCTTGTACGTGAACATAGATTGATTACTTATATTCTTTTCAAAACGGAGAACAGGTGACGTCTACTATTTGGCTGTTACACCCTGTTTAAATCTAGACCATATTCTTAGTCGCCTTTTGTATATACATTTATATACAGTCGGTGCTGTTGTAGCATTTAACAATAATTAGTTCATTGTTCGTATATCTTTTTATGGTATTCATATTCATTCGATGTTGTTTGGCCACTTTCGGCCTGAAAAAAAATCGCAGTGTCCGTCTTATGGTATTTTATCATATATTAACATGAAAGTGTTTGTTCGCATACGCATATTCAATCGCACATTTTTCGGACATTTGTGTATGTTCACATAGTGCCTTGTCTATATAAAAAAGTATAGTTTTTGCATATCGATGTATTTTCTTTCAAAATTTTTAGATATTTTACACTGGATATCTTACTACGGTTTATTAGCCTGTTCCTCTTCCAAAAGCGAACACAGGGCATTTGATTCCCCTTTAGTCATTGTATGATGTACATTGTGTTTGCTCTTTAAAAAAACTTGAGTGAAATTTCACTCAAGTAAGAATGGAAACTCCTCCCACTCAAGCGGCTTGAGTGAAAAATTCCACCCAAGTTGAATGAATTCCACTCAAATTGAGCGAATTCAACTTGGGCGGAATCAAATTCGCTCAACTCAATCTTGAATGAAATTTGAGTGAATTTCACTCAACTTGAGTGGGATGAATACCCATTCTTACTTGAATGAAATTTTCGCTCAAGTCAATTTAGAGAGTGCGATCGAATTTGTTTCAAAGTTTAACGACTGAGTAGAGAGTTGTTCGCATATTCAATCGCACATTGTGCGGACATATTTAACTCCATCAATTTTCGTATATGTTCTCAAAGTGCTTGGTCTATGTTAAAAAAATATATAGTTTTTGCATATCCTTGTATATTCTTTCAAAGTTTTTAGATATTTTTCACAAAGTTTCTTCTATGCTTGTGTTCTCAATCGATGCTGCTTGAATTTTACAACTAAATATTTAACTTTGAGTCGCGGATGTTTTATGGGGTCTTACGTGTATATACATATATTTTTACGACAAAATATTTAACCCAGTAATCGTATGTGATATTATGGTATTTTATATAATTAAATATCAAAACCTTTGTATATGGTCCAACTTGGAAAGTGTTTTATCTCCCTTGTTCCACCAGGAGCCGTGCTGGTGCATAGAACTTCCGGTCAGTACCAATGGACCTTACAATTAGTTTCAGTAATAATATTCTATTTTTCTAAAGAAAAGTATCTTCCTAATGTACAAGAATACAGAATCTATCGGTTCACGAAGAAAATATTAACAAAACAGCTTTTCAAACAAATATTCTGGAATAGTTCATCAATATATCATTCAAAATAATTTCGGGTGCCTTTGGTAAACTTGAAATCGAGGCGACTACTTCCCGGAAGCAGACTTTCATACCTTTAACCTCAGAGAGCGGCAGTTATCCACGGGGAGATCAGAAACTTTCCGGAAATATTTTGGGGACCAGTTCTGTTTCAAAGTTTTACATCTGAATTTAAATTAGTGTTTGTGCATGTTAATTTTGTTTTGTTTTTTCTCTAAATTTACTGCTACATGTATAAGTAATTGAGTGAGTTTTCGTACTTGTTCTTGTTCAGCCTGGATCTGGTAACATAGGCGTATATCAAATCGATGTCATCTGGACATTTCACAACATGATATTTACTATAATATTTCTATATTATCATTATTTTCAACCCAAGGTACACTGGCATATTACACATATATTTATAACATATTTTCTGCTGATTTTTTTTTATTATTATTTTTGTTCAGGCACTGTCGCAAAATTGCAAAATTACTTAGAAAATAACTATCTGTGGTGAAATTATAGCATCATGTTGGTCGTCTTCGTTACATCAAGTCAATTTCTACGTTCCCAATTCGAAATGGGAATGTATAAATTGGCTTGTGAAAGGAAGATGCACGTTACTGGGCTTGTTAATAATAACTCCGCTTGGGGTCTATTTTAGCCGTCCTGCAATTGCTGCAGCTTGAGCTAAAAGCAATGGTAATCTTAATAACTTATATTCTATGGATCCCTTCAATTTATCATGTGGATAATAGGATCTTACATTCTCCAACTAAAGATCACCCCCAGTGACCTCATCTCATGAATATTTATTGTTTCAATTACCGAGATTTATGACACGCAGGTGTTTATGTCTGTGCACTTGGACGGATTCACTTCAGATCGGAGATAGGCCTACCGGAGATTATCGACATTAGATCGGAGATTTCGAAGATTATCGACTTTAGATCGGAAATGTCAGATATTATCAATTTGGAAAAATAGATGACTGTGAACTGACGTGTGTTCCGCAGTGAAGTGAATTTCTGGGATTTTTTTGTTTTTGTTTTTGTTTTTTTTTCTTGCATATGCTTGAACATGGAGGAATATTTCGAACTAGTGACACCTGTCATATTTGTTATTTAAATTTGCCATAACATTCCTTTAGAAGCACGACGGTCCATCCGTCACATATTAGGATAATTGATGCATATTCACCATAATTCTATCATCATTAGTCTAAAATATTCATCACAGAGCGTGTTTAAATAACCCAGAAATGTACGCACGAAGCTACACAGCGGGTCACCCATCAGTGCGCAAAGTCAATGCATTGTTCCAGATTTATATCGGAAAAACCACATTAACACTCTCTTGCCCGTGTAAGGGAACCTGCTGTACCTGGATGGCTGAAATGGTTTTCTGTTTGTTGAATCGAAGGCTAAGTCGATCATAGTGATCTGTCATCGGTAGTCCGATATCGAGGATTGGTAGAAATAGCGATGATATATCGAAAAATACTTTCTTGGGAAAGCACAGATACAAAAGTCAACGATTGTATTGAAAAACGCTCAAGTACTTTTCAATTACCTCTATATAAAACTCCATACTACCTGCCAAAGTTACATGTATTGGTTTTATTTGAACGGGATGACCTCATATTCTATTGATGTTCTCGCGGACGAAGGTTAATAAAGCTGATTAGGACACAGAGGTTGACATTCGGCAATATGGCTGGGCATGAGAAACTTTATAGTCAAGACAGACTGACATACTGTTAGGTCCCTTTTGACCGCGAGAACGTCGATCAACTACGACGTCACACCATGGAACTGCTGCATCTATTGAATAGCCTGTGTACATGAATTACTTATTTTGCCGTTTACAAAGAAATGGTGGTCATTCTGTAGATTCATACACCCTGCTCCGAATTAGATGACTAATCAAAATTGAGAATTTTTAGATGATATCAAACTTGTCCATTGTTGGTAGTATAAATATTAGATAAAGATGAAAATGTAACTGTACAATAAGGACATTTCATCATTGACTTACGAGTGTATTGTATATAGCTGAGCTGTTGCACCGAGATAACTTAAAAGAGAACCCCAATAAAAAAAAAAAAAAAAAAAAACTGACGTCAAAGAGTTATCTTTCATCTGAATATTTTGACTTTGATTCCATCAAATTATTTCTACTGGTCGCTGAGATGCAAATCTGGTATGCAAGTGAAGTTTGGTGATTTCACCTGTAACCTAGAGATAATTAGATAGACAGATGTATATTTTTGCGATAATAGTCTGGAAGACAATTCTTTTGGATTCTCTACAACAGTTTAAAATATTTAAATCTTTAGTCAATATTTTTTTGTCAAAAAAAAAAAAAATGCTCTCGACCGTTGGGGTTCCCCTTTGACTTTGTACAAAGTAGGAGATGGGTATAGTATCTGGATTTGTAAAGTTGTTTTTTTTCATTATCAAAATATTGTCTAGTAATATAAAGGTATGTAATATTGGACCAAAATCGTTGGTCATTTTACATGGTAACAGATTGGAAAATTTGCTTAACATTTTTCAACTGAATAATTGGCAAATCTTCTTCATTAAATTATTCAGTAAGTATTATGGCACGGATGTCAAAGGAAAGAATGTCCGGTTGGAAAAAAACAATAATATCAGGCTTCACTCTAATAATCTAACTATGACGTTTTGCCGCGATTTTAAACTCAGGTGAGTTATATTGTCCTAAGAAGAAACACATGAAGGTACGAATATCGCGTTATAATTGCGCGATAATGAGCTGCATTGAGCGATATTGCGAAATATCGCGTTATAATGAGCGATACTGAGTCATATTGTGAAATATAGCGTTATAATTGCGCGATAATGAGCGATATGACAAAGTATTGCGTTATAATTGCGCGATAATGAGCTTTGTTGAGCGATATTGCGAAATATCGCGTTATAATTGCGCGATAATGAGCGATATTGCAAAGTATCGCATTATAATATCGCAATATCGCTCATTATATCGCAATTATAATGCGATATTTCGCAATATCGCTCATTATCGTGCAATTATAACGCGATATTCGATGACCCCTCTCGGCCATCATATGAAAGGAAGCATTTTGCTTGTGAAATTCTTTCCTTTCGCAGCTGGCTTATTCAAATCCATACAGTTCAATGTATTGTCGCTTTAACCCTTGATGTATGACAGCTTTGATACACCTGACAACGAATGTCCTCAAGTGGAACATATATATCTTGTGTTCGTTGATCTAATTCCAATAAAGTAACCAACGTGTAAAGAATGTATTTCGCGTTGTATATCAGTGAGTCTGAAGGCGTTAGTCTTCGAGATTTCTGTAAGACCAAACATTAACTGATTATAGTAATCATATACATGTACTTGAATTCGAATTGTTTCAAATTTAAATGTGGTTTCATAATAAACTGTGGGCTTGGAACACTTTCCGTCTCTTTTTGGCAGAGTTTATCTGCACCATCAAGGTGATTTTATCCGTACCATCAAGGTGAGTTCATCCGTACCATTAAGGTGAGTTTATCCGTACCATCAAGGTGAGTTTATCCGTAGCATCAAGGTGACTTCATCCGTACCATCAAGGTGAGTTTATCCGTACCATCAAGGTGAGTTTATCCGTACCATCAAGGTGGGCGTACCATCAAGGTGAGTTTATCCGTACCATCAAGATGAGTGTATCCGTGCAATCAGGGGTCAATATTTCATGTAAGGATTTATTTGTTAAATCTTCATACAGTTACGGGTCGATGCTTTACATGTATGTAAGGATATATCGTCATGCGAGGATCAATTGTCCAGGCATTTATACAGCTAAAAAGCAGATTTATTGTTGTTCTCAGATTTGGGTATTTGTTATTGTTTCGTTATCCCTGCATGAAGTTTGAATTCAACTCTTGCGACAATTTGCGATAATTTTTGCAAGGGAATCAGGTAGGCCTCACTGAGAGAAAAAGGGGATTCATCATGATGCCAAAAGGGGTATCTATAAGCTAGAGACCCCTGGTTCTCGGGTAGGTTCCCTTGAGTATCAGAACGATTCCCTAGATAATTCACTATGATGCCGGAATGGATATCTGGCAGTTAAATATCCCTGGTTCTCGACAAGATACCCCATGGATTCGTCATGATTCCTCAGTTTCTCCACATGATTCCCCCACGTGGCTGTGAGATCTTCGCCTGTCTGTTGTTTGGCGTCTACCATAGGTCATCTTTGTTCAGTAAAATCCACACCAAACTTAAGTTTCTTCATGCCATCGATGTCATATTTCGCATCAGTCACATTTATCGTCACCCCAAGAATGGTTTTGCAAAGCTTTTGTTCCAAATGTGATACGGTATCCCTCAAGTTCTTGGATCAACCCGATGGTGTACAAGGATGAATCATCAATGTGAAGGACAACATAGGTTTGTTACTATCCACACATGGACGTTGTGCTTAAATTCTTGTGGGAATTTCTCATTTTCTAAGGGTAATTTTTCGAAGTAATTATAAGTCAGACTATGAGAAGTCCTATCAAGACTGAGAACAGGAGTGGACAGTAGCAAACCATCGCTGTTGTTGTTGTTTACATTTATAATTTATTTATGACATCACGATAAGTGGGGAATCCAGCAATAAATTCTGTCTCTCCCAACGAAAACCCAAGGCATCCAAAGGATTCTCCTGATGCCACCCATAGGGCATCCTGTTGATTCGCTTGGAGTCTCGTGGGAGGTACCGTTGCTGGATTCCACTTCAAGCATCACTACGATTCCCCTTTTTCTCTCAGTGCTGCATTGACAAATACGCGATACTACTTGAATGTTTACTTTCGTTTAACATCAGTATTAACCAAACACATGCTTAATACATTTTTAATTATTGGCAAGATTCAGAGCTCAGTATCATGCCTTTGTCACGGTACTTTAACCCTTCACGACTGAGCATCCGTTAGGCAAAAACAAAATGCGGATGGCTGAATACCGTGTCGAGCTAGATGGAATAGGGAACAGTTTTTATGAAAGTAACATACAGGAATACGAAAAATTCGTCATCACTACTTAACTACTCATGAACTATAAGATATCTATGCCAAAAATCATACCAAATTTTCAGATATTTTCGGCGTATGAAACAATTATATTCAGACCAAGCTAAAGTATGCGAATTTTCACCGACTCACGTCAGTAGGGCCTATGTGATAACTAGATCGAGTCTATTATTCTTCACTCGTGGGTACATCGATGTCTATAGTTATCAACATTGTACTGAGAGTGAGTGAGACCGTGTGATTGAGTGAGAGGGCGAGTGCTTGTGTGTGTGAGGGGGGAGGGCCGACTCAGTGAGAGACAGAGAGACACCGTGAGTGTACAGGTGGTGAAATGGATGAGTGAGTGACTGGGTTGGAGTGAGTGAGAGTGACAGTGAGAATGAGTGAGAGAGAGAGAGAGAGAGAGAGAGAGAGAGAGAGCGATTCTGTACTCATTTTCAAGTAATTGTGACTTCCAGGTTCCCTGAACATACGGAACTGATCAGGATGCGCTGAATTGGGGGTCTGGGTGTAGAAGGTATTTGGTGTAGACCCTATTGGTCCGAATGCGTCGTTTGGGGTGTCATCTTGTAGATCTCGTGGTGCAGACCCCTATTTGAGGTATGTTCACGTCATCTGTGACGTCATCGGTAACGTCATCAGTAGGAGTAGCCAAAGTTGACATTTTGGGGGTGCGAAGGAAGGTGTTTTGGGGTAGAAATGGACCATCCTTGGTCCGAATGCGTCGTGTGAAGTGGCATCTTGTAGCAACCCCCGCCAACGCCAAGCTCAACGCTTCAACGTCCTGGTGAATTAGCCCAAAAGCTCTGATTTTCATGGAATTGTCACTAATTCATTGGAAATGCAGTGACGCCCGTCAACGTCCGTCGTCAACCCTTAACGCCCTAGCATAACGCCTTGACGCCGTGATACAGACAGATGAGAGAAAAACAACAACAAGGATGACAGATGAGAGAACAACAACATGTTTTTTTATATGGTTTATTCTCCCGGCCATCATAACATACCCACGCTGGGGGAGCCGCGTTGGGCATGTTTGCAATTCAAGAAGACTCTTGTCCAATCAGAGGCCGCCATTTGGCGATGTATCTGTCATAATCGTTCTGGCCCGTTAGATGTATTCTCGGCTGCTCTTGTCTGTCGTCCTTTCAGACTTTCATCTTTGCTTGGTGTGACCTAATCGTCGTCGGGCAGGCCTGTATATTGTTTGGGCAGCATGTCCTAAAACAGTTGTTTGCGCATTCTGATCGCATTTTCCAGGGTCTCGGTGGGTGGTAGTCCCATATCCTCTTCCAAGTGACGCTTGGTCTTCATGATGGACCTGTGCGTGTGGTCACCTTTCATTTTAAGCGGTAGTAAGGTATACTGTTCACAGATCGCCATGGCTGTATTCCTGATGCAGGGGCGCATTTGAGTGTACGCCTGTTGTAAGTTATTCTGTCCAGCGTCTTCGATCGCTGCAGCGTGAGTATTGATAGCTGCTGTCACAATACGATCCCAGAAGGTAGGTTCTGTCTCACTTTCCTGGGATGTATGCTGACTATCTGAGATCAGGCTCTCCGTATCAGTAGACAGACTGTCAGCAATCTCTGTTTCGGTGTCAGTCGATACACTCTCAGCAGTCTCTGTATCAGCATCCGCCTCAACGGACTCCTCGGAGTCTTCAATCCCATGTATATTTTTCTGGGGTCGCATCATAGGCGGGCTGCCATTGGCTATAACACCAAACAACACGTGTCGGAGCTGGGGTTGCCACACCTTTCTCTAAGAACTTCATCATCCAGGACGTCTTTCCACATGCCGTAGGGCCGTTCACCGTCATCGTATAGGGATGCTCTACTGCTCTTGTTGGACCTATAGCGGGACTCGGGTGGTGGAGGTAGGGTGTGGTGGTGATAAAATTGGTGTGTGGTGGTGTTGGTGGTGGTGTCTGTAAATATAGGAATGAACATGTGTCCCTCATCAGTCCATATGTATTGGTCGACTGATGAACACGTCGTGTACGTTCTGTCAGAGAACCTTCTCTCGTCGCGATAGTATGCTCAGGCACATTCAACGCAAAGACAACCAAGTGAGTCCCGCTATAGCTCCAACAAGAGCATTAGAGCATCCCTATTGGGTGACGGCTAGCGGCCCTACGGCATGTGGAAAAACGTCCTGGGTGATGAAGTTCTTAGAGGAAGGCGTGGCAACCCCAGCTCCGACACGTGTTGTTTGGTGTTATAGCCAATGGCAGCCCGCCTACGAAACTACAAGTTACAGAATGTGAGCATCGTCCCACGGATTCCTCAGGACATAAACGAACCGTATTACTTTGACCCCGAGCAGACCAACGTGGTAGTGCTAGATGATCTGATGAGTGCGGTCAAGGACAATTCACACGTCGCCGACTTGTTTACTAAAGGATCCCATCAGCGGAATCTGTCCGTCATCTATTAGACCCAGAGTCTCTTTCCTCAAGGGAAGGCGTCCAGAGATATTGCCTTGAACTGCCAATACTTTGTGTTGTTCTCCAATCCCATTGACAGAGCACAAATCCGTGTGTTTGGTAGTCGAATTTATCCTTAGAACATCGACCATTTCATGCAGGCGCTTCAAGGGGCGACAAGTCGTCCATACGGCTACCTGTTCGTAGATTTAAAAGCCCATATCCCCGAAGAGCGCCGGCTGACGACCCACCTGTTACCCGGCGAGGGATCACCGCAACATCATATACCCCTACACCATCCGCCGAGTCCAGACCTGGCAGCACCCGTCCAGCAGCAGCAACCCACCCCCATACAGCGGGTCCGCTTCATACCATAAGTCACGGAATATCACCCAACCGTGAAGGACCAAGCCGAACCCGTATAAGGGAATGAACATAATGTGAACTCGAGGCTATGGAAGGATTTGTTCAAAGAAAGTATGGACGCCGAGATGGACGAGACGTTGAGGGCCACAGAAAACAAGTTTCAACACAAAAGGTATTCGAAAAAGGAAGCCGCAATTTTAGCCCATAACAGATTGGCACCCAGACTACGACGGGCTTTACGTCAGCAGTATGTCGACCTCGTGACACATATGAAATGGTTGGATAAGGATGCGGTTTATATGGAAATCGAAAAAACAGCGTAGATGTTGAAAAGTTCGGACATATGTCAGAGCAATAGCACAAAAGAAACATTTGTTCGAACGCATCATTAAACGACGTTAAAGCGTTAAGAAAGAGTGCTAAGACGTTGAGATGGGTGTTAAGGCCTTGAGACGAGCGTTAAGGCGTACAGATAGAGCGTTAAGCCATAACAGTGGGCGTTGGCGGGCGTTACTGTCTATGAAAGCAAGTGTATTCCCAAAACACGCACAGGCGACGTTCAATTGTCAACATGGCTTATACTTGCTCTGAGTGCGAACGCACGTTCACCAGACATAACGATATGATGCGACACCAGAAAAATATACATGGGATTGAAGACTCCGAGGAGTCCGTTGAGGCGGATGCTGGTACAGAGACTGCTGAGAGTGTATCGACTGATACCGAAACAGAGATTGCTGACAGTCAGTCTACTGATACGGAGATATTGACCTCAGATAGTCAGCCTACATCCCAGGAAAGTGAGCCAGGACCAACCTTCTGGGATCGTATTGAGACAGCAGTTATCAATACACACGCTGCAGCGATCAAGGACGCCGGACAGGATAACTTACAACAGGCGTACACCCAAATGCGCCCCTGCATCAGAAAAACAGCCAGGGCGATCTATGAACAGTATACTTTACTACCGCTTGCAATGAAAGGCGACCACAAGCACAGGCCAATCATGAAGACCAAGCGTCACTTGGAAGAAGACATGGGGCTACCACCATCCGAGGCCCTGAAAAATGCGATCAGCATGCACAAACAACTGTTTCAGGACATGCTGGCCGAACAATATCCAGGCCTGCCCGACGCCGATTAGGTCACACCGAGCAAAGATGAAAGTTTCTGAAAGGACGACAGACAAGAGCAGCCGAGAATACATCTAACGGCCCAGAACGAATATGACAGATACAGTGCCAAATGGCGGCCTCTGATTGGACAAGAGTCTTCCGGAATTGTAAACATACCCAACGCGGCTCTCCCAGCGTGGGTATGTTATGATGGCGGGGAGAATAAACCATATGAAAAAAACATGTTGTTGTTGTTGTTCTCTCATCTGTCATCCTTGTTGTTGTTTTTCTCTCATCTGTCTATATCATGGCGTCAAGGCGTTATGCTAGGGCGTTTAGGCGTAACGACGGACATTGACGGGCGTCACTCCATTTCCAATGAATTAGTGGCAATTCCATGAAAATCAGAGCTTTTGGGCTAATTCACCAGGGCGTTGAAGTGTTGAGCTTGGCGTTGGCGGGCGTTGCTACAAGATGCCACTTCACACGACGCATTCGGACCAATGATGGTCCATTTCTACCCCAAAACACCTTCCTTCACACCACCAAATGCCCACTTTGGCTACTACTCCTACTGATCACGTCACAGATGACACCCCACACGACGCATTTGAACCAATAGTGGTCCATCTCTACACCAAATACCTTCCTTCACTTCCACAAAATGCCCACTTTCGCTACTACTCGTACTGATGACGTCACCGATGACGTCACAGATGCAGTGTACATCCCTCAAAGAGGGGTTTACACCCCGAGAGCTACAAAATGACACCCAACACTACGCATTCGGACCAAGGATGGTCCATCTATACCCCGAAACACCCCAACGCACCTCCTAAAATGACCACTTTCGATACTACTCGTACTAATGGCGTCACTGATGACGTCACAGATGACATGGACATCCCTCAAATCGGGGTCTACAACCCGAGAGCTACAAGATGACACTTGGCAATAGTGGTCCATCTCTACATCAAATACCTTCCTTCATTGCCCCAAAATTGCCCCACTTTCGCTACTACTCGTACTGATGACGTCAAAGATGACGTCACAGATGCTGTCGACAGCCCTCAAATGAGCTACAATATGTCACCTCCCTCGACACATTCGGACCGATAGTGGTCCATCTCTACCCCAAACACACCACCACGCACCCCCAAAATGACCACTTTACTTACTACACCCAACTGCGCATGAGCAGATTGACGCGACTTGCAATAAGAAACACGTCATTCTGACTCTACCCCACAAAAGCTTCACTTTGACACCTCTCACAACCCATTTGGACCCATAGTGGTCCATCTCTACCCCAAACACACCCCCCAACATACCTCAAAATGCCGGCATTCTATACTACGGCCAGACTGCGCATGTTAAGAATATTGGAAACGAACGATACATTAGTTCAGTCGAATGCTCCTCCATGGGAGCTTCAGAATAAAACCTCATACGACACCATGGGACCATTAGGGGCTCACCTAGACCCCAAAACGTCCACCCAGTATGGACCTACTCCCGACAGTCAGTATGGGCCTATATGGGCCCATATACAGACCTCCGTGAACTATTCAAAAAATTTCACCGCTTAACTTCGAGACCCCTCCCATCGTGTTCTATATGGTGAGACGAGAAAAACAAGACCAAACAACCCATATCGCAATGAGCATGTGTGAATTTCCCAGGATGGACCTATCCCCATAGCCAGTATTTGACTATATGGGCCTATGTACAGACCCACTCGGTACTTTCCAAAAAATTTCACCGCTTAACTTCGAGACCCCTCCCATCGTGTTCTACATGGTGAGACGTGAGAAACAAGACCAAGCAACCCATATCGCAGTTAACACGTGTGAATTTCCCAGTATGGACCTATCCCCCCTGAGCCTATATACAGACCTACCCGGTACTTTTCGAAAAAATTCACCGCTTAGCTCCGAGACCCCTCCCATCGTGTTTTTCGTGGCGAGATGTGAAAAACAAGACCAAACAACCCATAGTAAAATCCACAAAAAAATGACCACCCACCATACCCCATACATGCATTTTTTCCGTATATTGTATAATACAGGCCCCTATTGTAGACCACGTATTTGGGACTACTTTCTATTCGCGGAGGCAGACCGCATTACCGTCAGACCGCGGAGGAATACATGCCACATAGAGATGGGAAGTGACGTCACCCTGGTGGCACCACCTGTCGGAAATATAGTCCACTTGACCGCCCCGTGGCCTCCACAAACCTCCACGCCACCCAGCGCCACAAAGAGTTATCTCCCTCGGCAAAATGTGGCTTTAGAAGGATTTTATATACTACTTATAACTCACGGCCAAAATAAGAAAAAAAATGAAAATAGGTAGAATTCCGTCCAAAATTAACATCAACGGTTAACAGATAAGTCGATTGATACATGTACTCACAGAGTGGTTTTCGTAGAATTATGTCTTATGTGTGTTCCCGCCTGCATGTATAGCCAAACAGGGTGAATTATAATGACATTGTCCAGGCGCATGTCATCATGTTTTCCCCAACATGTGATTTATTAGCAGTTTTATTATCGTGTCGGCGTATAGTACACTTTGCAGGCGCATTTTCCATGTTAAATGATGACGTCATAGAGGGCAGTCCCAATGTTATATCATTGTAAACTGAACGTCATTGTGACTTGAAGATAACATGCGAGGTATTGCACATTTTCTTTGATTCTGAATAGATTTCCTTGAAATTGCAGCATAAAAATACACAAATCCTGTTCAGATGAGTAGTACTAAAAGCGTATCTGTGAGACTATTTAGGGGCAGAAAACTCTTTTGGACATTTGCTGGTTATCTCCCTTGTTTCGCCTATCCGCCCCAAAATTGTCCCACAGATACGCCTCAGTCACTTCATCTCTGGGAATGTCCGGGAATCTCCATGCGCCGGGATCAAAGTCCACGCCGCTTGATCAATAGGCTTCAGTTACTTCACTGTTAATTGACATCTCCGGGAATGCACGTCAACAAACAGGGTCCCCGACATTATTGCAGACAGTATGTCCAGCGTAATGGCGTAACCCCCTATTTCCTTCACATGTCCGAAATCGAGACGTGGCTTAGAGACATGGGGATTTCACCAAATTAGTCGCCTGGACTCGGGCTTCTGCCCTAGGGTAGCTGTAGGCGAAGAAATAGGCCTCGCATACGCGACCGGAAATGGAACCTTATAGGGAGAAAAAAGTGGGACAAGAGACATGAGATTTCACCAAAGGAGGGGCGAGGGCATAGGGCTGCGCATGCGCAACCGGAAACGAACCGTGTTGGGAGAACCAGTGGGGGAAAAGACATGGGAATTTTACTGTTTGAGTGGCCAGGAGAGTGAGGGATGAGGGCATAGGACTGCGCATGGGCAACCGGAAGTGGTACCCTGTACGGAGGACCAGTGAGGCAAGAGATATGGGGATTTCACCAAATGAGTCACTTGGGTCGAGGCTTCCGCCCTCGAGCAATGTGGGGTGAGGAAATATGGCTGCGCATGCGCAACTGAAAGTGAAACCCTGTACGGACAACCAGTGGGACTAGGGACGTAGGGACAAAGAACCCCGCACAAAGAATCAGAGGGGTAGAGACATGGGATTTCACCATATGAGTTGCCTGGAACCAGCCTTCCTCCCAAGAGCAATGCGATGTGAGGGCATATGGCTGCGCATACCCAACAGGAAATGGAACCCTGTACTGAGAACCAGTGGGGCTACAGGCATGGAGATTGCGTCAAATGAGTCGTATGGACCCAGGCTTCCGCCCTAATGGGGTGGCAGTTTGAAGCGCTCGTGGGGTAGGGCCCGACTGGGGGTGAAACCCAAATGTGCATTAGGGAGTAGTAGAGAGAATGTAGTTTCGAAGTTGGGCGTTTGCCCGTTTGGGGAGATGGGGCAATGTTCGATCTGGCTACCTGGTAGTGTATGTTTATGTGTGAGCCTGAGTAGTAGTAAAAGGGCATTGCATGTAGTATTGACCTTTCCTTTTTGTCCATCATTAATTACCGGAAAGGTCAATACTACCGTTGATCGGATCCCCTTTCAGTCACTTCAATGTGAATTGACACATCAGTGATTATTATACCTCGCTGTGTATTCGTTTATTTTAATTGGTTGAGACACCATCACGTGATATTCCGCAATTCTCGATGTCTTATGAAAAAACAGCTCGTCAATGTGATGTCCCACGATCTCGCGCCGATATCACACGACCACGCGCTGACGTCACACGGCAGAGGCAATGTCACACCGTCTCGCGCAGTTATCGCCCGTGAACAGACTCTTTCGTAGCATTGTCGTCTGTTGTGCTGTCATTCCGCTGTAATCACGATGGCGTGTACAGACGGAAAGCGTTTAACGTTACCTTGGTTGTTCTCTTTACACTGTACGTCTATTTGTATTGTTTATGGGTTTTTTTCGGTATAATAAAACAAATATTGCATACTGTGAGGTGTGATATCACGATTTGTCAGCTCTCGAAGGTGATGTTCAACTCGTGCTCCGCACTCGTTGAACATCACCTTCTCGAGCTGACAAATCGTGATATCACACCTCACTGCATGCAATATCTGTATAATGTTCTGTAATCTCCGGGAATGTCCATGCGCAGTGTCAAAGGTCAATCAGTCACCTCAATGCTAACTTGCATCTTCCGGAATGTCCCAATCCTATCTTGCCCCATCAACGCTATAGCTTCTGGGGTGAAAAGCAAATCCCCATGCATAGCAATACATGCAACGAGATCCCCTCGGCCCTGGTGGGAGTCGAACCAGCAGTGCGCACATCAAATGCCGGCACATTATCTATTCGGCTACGAGACAGTACATAATGGGAAAGGTTGAAAATACCTTGATATACCTCCGGTACTATATGTCCAGCCTGATAGGCCCAGTGGGGAACCCACTTATAGATATTCTTCGTCTCACGCTGTAGAATACGATGTGAGAGGTGTCGAGTCATGGGATGATTTTCGCTGAAAAGTTCTGACTGTACATGCGTAGTGCACAGGCAGGTTTGGGGTGGACGTTTTGAGGTCAGGTGGACCATCCTTGGTCCACATGGGTCGAGTGAGGTGTCATATTGAAGAACTCGTGAGGGAGAGTGAACTGGTATGTATTGGAAATACCGTCAATTTGCGGATGCGCAGACGTGTGGTATCATACAAAGGGCATTTCAATGGACGCTTTGGTGTAGAGATGGGCCATCCTTGGTCTGAAGGGATCGTATAGGGTGTCATATTGAAGAACTCGTCGGAGAGATTCAGACTGGCCTGGGGTGCAGTATAGATTTTGTCAGCCTGTAAATGCGCAGTAGAACAATTAACGTCTTGGGGGTAGAGATGGACCATCCGTGATCCGAATGGGTCGCGAGGTGTCTTGTTGAAGCACTCCTGGGGGAGAGTCCGACTGGACTGGTGTGTAGTGGAAATGCCGTAAATCGGCACATGCGCGAACATAAAATAAAAAGCGCGTTTGAATAGACGTTTTGGGGTGAATATGGACCATGCTTGGTCCGAATGGGCCGTTTAGGATGTCAGATTGAAGTACTCGTGGGAGCGAATCCGACTGGACTGGTGTGTGGTGTAGATTTCATCAACCTGTGAATGCGCAGTAGAACAAGTAAAGTTTTGGGGGTAGAGATGGACCATATCTGGTCCTAATGGGTCGTGTGTGGTGTCTTGTTGAAGCACTCGTGGGAAAGATTCCGACTGGACTGATGTGTAGTGGAAAAATACCGTCAATCTGCGCATGCGCAGTAGCTCAATGAACGTTTTTGGACAGAGATGGACCATCCATGATCCGAATAGGTCGTATGGCGTGTCATATTGAGGCACTCGTGGAGGAGAGTCTGATTGGGCTGGTGTGTAGTGTGAATAACGTCAATCTGTGCATGCTCAGTAGAACAAGGACGCTTTGGGGATAGAGATGCATCATCCGTGGTTCGAATGGGTCGTGCGAGGTGTCTTGTTGAAGCACTCGATGAAAGACTACTTCCTTTCCTCCAAAGAAACCAGCAGTTTCATCACCACGCTTATTTGATAAGGCTTTATTGTCGACAATCGGATTAACAGCTGTTGTTGTACGCACATTGCCTTGTTCCAGGCCTGAATGATGGATGACAAATTCAAAACCTAACCACAGGAATTTGCGCCTCCAGAAGTCGCGTGATCTGCGAAAAATTGAAGATGGAAAATACTTAGCAGCAGAAATGTATGAGGGCTCGTAGGCGAGGGGGTGGGGGGAGAGTATATCACAGACAAAATCAGAAATATCTATCTACATCCCATGTTTGATCCAGCCTCATAAAGACTTCTTTGCTCCATTTGTAAATGGAGGTGTTGAATATTTTCTAAATCAAATAAATACTCTAATTTCTGATTCAACCTGATTAAATCTGAGTATACTTTGTTGTGACAACCGGGAATACTTTATGAGGGTAGCAGCTCTAGATAATATATATATATACAATTCAATTCATTGTAATAATGATTGTCATAACATACAAGTAAACATAATAAAACTAGTGTATAGCAGATTATATCCAGTTTATAAACATATAATGCTACAAGTAAAATATTACAAAAAGAAAAAAATGTAAAGCGCCAAAACCCCATCTTCACATTTCAAGTTAAATGCTACACTGACGTTCCGTCATTTAGTCTGACTTACTGAATAGGATAATTTGTTCAAACCGGAAAACGCGCGTGATGTGCATAAAGCCAATTAAGATAGGAGCTTGCCAACACCAAGCAGCGAGGATTTTCTTTGATGTCTGCCGGTGTGATTTCCAAATATGGCAAGTGTTGGTTGTATTGATGTTAATTTCTTTCGAATAGCCAATCAAATTTGAATTTTAACGAGGTCATACATCGCACACCTCCTATTAATATGAGTAGTAGTATAAGTGGATTTCAAGTCAACTTTTCCAGGGAGGTAACTCTTTGTTCCCCTTTTTTCCGCCAGGGGGCGCCACCAGTTCCGTATGACGTCACTTCCGGTCTGGGTGAATGGAGCGTGACCTGTGAACATGATAGGATATGTACTGACCTGTCTGTGGGGTTTTTCCACAATGTCGTTCACCTCCGTGTCTTTTCGGTCACCTCCGTTGTGGTTTTTTTTCACAATGTCGTTCATCTTCGTGTCTCTTGGGTGATCTCCGTGTTTCTTCGGTCAATCTCCGAGTCTCTTCGGCAGAGAACGGGTACTAGGAATGCATATTAAATCTATAGACAAAGTGTATGGAAATAGACGTTTTGGGGTCTAGGTGGGTCACTAGTGGGTCGATGGAGTCGTATGAGGTATCAATGTGAAGCATTCGTGAAGGCACATCCGACGGGCTGGATGTGGGGTTGAAATATTGCGGGTAGACAAAGGGTATGGAAATAGCCGTTTTGGGGTCTAGGTGGGCCACTAATGGACCGATGGGGTCGAGTGAGGTATCAATGTGAAGCCTATGTGAGGGGGCATCCCACTGGGTGGATATGGGATCGGAATATCGTCATTCTGCGCATGCGCAATAGACAAAGGGTGTGAAAATAGACGTTTTGGAATCTGGGTGAGCCACTAATGCGCCGATGGAGTTGAGTGAGGTATCAATGTGAAGCATATGTGAGGGGGCATCCGATTGGACTAGTGTCTCGGCCGTTGTCAACATTCTGCGCATCCGCAGACAGGGAATTCTGGGAAAAGGGTGTGGAAATAGACGTTTTAGGGTTTAGGTGAGCCCCTAATGATCCTATGGTGTCGTATGAGGTCTTATTTTGAAGCTGTCGTGAGGGAGCATCCGCCTGGGCTAGTGTGTCGTTCGTTGCCAATAGTCTGCGCATGCGCAGTCTGGCCGTAGTATAGAAATAGACGTGTTGAGGTTTAGGTGGGCCACTAGTGGGCCGATTGGATCGAGTGAGGTATCAATGTAAAGCATACGTGAGGGAGTATCCAACGGGCTGGGTGTGACGTGGAACTGACGTCATTCTGCGCATGCCCAGTAGAGAAAGTGTATGGAAATAGACGTTCTGGGGCCTAGGCGAGCCACTAATGGGCCGATGGAGTCGAGTGCGGTATCCGTGTGAAGCATACATGTTTGTGAGGGAGCAACCGCCTGGAGTAGTGTCTCGGCCGTTTTCCACATTCTGTGCATGCGCAGACAGGGAATTGTGGGAAACGGGTGTGGAAATATAGGTTTTTGCGGTCTAGGTGGGCCACTAATGGTCCGATGGAGTCGAGTGGGGTATCAAAGTGAAGCATTCGTGAAGGGGCATCCAGTCATGGATGGGTGCATGTAAAATTAGGGGTATGACGTCACTTCCGGTTTGGATGAATGGGGCGTGACCTTGGAACATGACAGGACATGTACCGACCTGTCTGTGGGGGGTTTCCCGCCAGAATTTCGCTGACGTCTGCGCCTGCATCCGGGTATGCTGGAGGATCTGTGTGAATGGGGTGTGACCTGGGAACATGATAGGAATGCATGTACTGACCTGTCTGTGGGGTTTTTCCCGGCCCGGCCCGGCCCGCCCGGCCGCAGCGCGCGGTTCTTCGGCCGCACGCGCGCGCGAGCGTCATCACCGGCAGTGCGTGGGTGAATGTCGATTCAAAAGGTCAAAGGTCACATCCAGGTCAAAAGGTCCAAGGACTCCCTTTCGGCAAGGTTCGGCAACAATGTTGCGGCATCGATATACAGAGCTTGAACCCAAAAATGGGATTGTAAATTAACCTGGTAAGGATGGTCAGTTCCATTTGGACCAATCAGCGGTCGAGAAAAAGAGCCAATGAGCGATCGATAAAAGAACCAATGGACGGGTGCTAGAATTTCGCTCACGTCTGCGCCTACATCCGGGTACTTCTATGTAGGTATATAAAAGTGGGTATGTTTAGGGCATTGCTGCATTCATTGCCCTGCCGATCGGAGCTACCTGACCAGCCTGAGCCTATCTGACGAGAGGAGCTACTTGCCTGAGCCTCAACAGCCTAAGCCTGCCTCACCGGAGCTATACCATGAGACGTGGAGAAGATTTTCCAGGGGATCCAGGAACGCTGTAATCTTTGTTGTTGTTGTTGCTCTCTTTTTTGGACTAACCCATCAGAATAGTACGTATCACGGACTACACCCGTAGAGCTACGTCTAGGCGCGCATGTGTGACATGGTCTATAAAACACCTCTCTCTGGATCCTACCTCTCCATTCCAACGGTTTCAGAGCCATGACGGACACCCGTCCCTATGCGACTCGCATTTTACAGCATCCGACCGTGGTTAATTCACTCACGGGTTACCGAGCATTGGTTCGGTCCATGTTTTCAGATGGCGACGACAACGAGGGGCGACGCCAGATCCTGAACGAGGTCACAGAAGCGGTCCTCGACAGAGGGCACTCGATGGAGAGGTGTGCCATCACTCACCACTACTGGACTATGACAGCCACCTTTGATGCTCGGGCAATGGACCACGAGCGATCACGCCGGAATTAGCGACGGCTGGTTGGCCTAGTCATGGTCTGTGCCCTATTGACCCTGGCGCTGTGGCATTGACAGTGGGATCTGACTATAAATACGAGGGTCAGACACAGTGTGCGTCATTCCCCGATCGTCATTGGGTCAACCATGTCATCAGTTCTACGAGCCATCCTACCCCTTACACCCTGGGTGGGGTTACACGTCCATGAAGATAAAGCCACCCTCGTGAAAGACCGTGGAGATGTTTGCTGGTCGCGCGCTGAGACCGTATCTAATACGGTTACGCTACACCGTGACGGCTGGACCAAATTTAAACGGGTGTTGAGCGGCGAGCTCGACGGACACCTCATCCACATAGACAATGCCATCTACGTACACCGTGGACACTTCTTCCCACGCCTGCGCCGCTACCAAGATCCTACGCGAGGCTTCACCCTAGACCCCGATCTGTGGACAGCCTTCGAGAAAGTTGTGCCTATCGTGGACCAGCTGTTTACACCGGACGAGCGGTCATCAGACGAGTTGGAGTGGGCTCGTGCCCTGAGAGAAGCGACGTCAGAACCCAATGAACAAATGTCTAGCAATGAACCAGACGACGATGCCAGTGATTACCCGGCTAGACTCAGTCAGCCCAGTGACATGACCACCCGATCCTTTGATCTCACGGGGTTCTCCCTATAAATACGAGAGACAGTCAAATCTGGTACCATTCACGTACTGACCAAGACGGAGCATATAATACTGGCGTATCTCAGCTTGACCCCGAGGTTTTCCTGCACGTTTATGCGGATAAGGTCGATATCATGGAGGAGGTGGGAGACATCTGTGATGCAGATCCTACACAACCGTGCCCGGCCCACATTCGTCTGTCCCAGGAGGGCTGGACCAAATTCAAACGGGTGTTGTCTGGTGAACTGGACGGCGACCTCATCCACTTGTGTCACGATGTGTACATCCGACGCGGCCCTTTCTTTGCTCAATTGATTAGGCTAGATGGGGGTACAGTGCATTTTACCCTTCACCCTGATCTATGGTCTGCATTGGAAGATGCCGTGGTAGATGTGGATCAAGTGCTTATCAAGTGGTCATCAGACGAGTTGGACTGGACACTTACAATGGACACTGTGGAAGCCAACGAAGAAAATCAGAAAGAAACTCCGGCCCAAGATATACCCGTTATAAATAAACGATAGAGCCAGGGTCCATCATCATTTGTCACCATGAAGCGCTGGGAGAAGGTGTTGCATAACTTGCACTACAGTCCCGACAGTCCGGCGGCCTATAGTGCATTGTCTGCTCTCTATCGAGCGGCCAAACCCCAGGGGATACAACGTGCCCAAGTCCGAGATTGGTTAAGAAAACAAGACACCTATACCTTACATCGATCTGTCCGTCGCCATTTTCTACGGAACCGGGTCATCGTGGGAGGAATAGATGCCCAGTGGCAAGCGGATTTGGTCGATATGAGCGCCTTTGCCAAACATAACGATGAGAATCGGTATATCTTGACGTGCATCGATATCCTATCGAAGTATGCGTGGGTGGTACCCATCCGGATGAAAACGGGGGCGAATCTCATAGCGGCGTTGAAAGACATCTTCAAGACCGGGCGCAAACCTTTGTATCTGCAAACCGACGAAGGCACGGAATTCATCAACAGACCGTTCCAACAGTTTCTGAAAGCCCAGAAGGTGTTTTTCTTGTACAACGAGACCAAGGCTTCCGTGGTGGAAAGGTTCAACAAGACATTCAAAGGCCGCATGTATAAATATTTTACCTATAAGAATACAAGGCGGTACATCGATGTTCTCCCGAAACTTGTGAGTGGTTACAATCGAGCCTATCACCGGAGTATAGAGAGAGCCCCCATTACCGTGACCCAACGAAATGAAGCCCAAGTCCGGCGTGTCTTGTATCCCAGGCAATCGCAGCGAACGGCGAAAGCGGTGTACAAGGTCGGGTACCCTGTACGGATCAGTAAAGTCAAAGGGCAATTTGAGAAAAGTTACTTGCCCAACTGGAGCGATGAGCACTTCCTGATTAAACGGCGCCTACCCCGACAGCAGCGAGTCTATGAACTGGAAGATCTTCAAGGGGAACCGTTGCTAGGGACGTTTTACGAGACGGAATTACAGCCTGTCGTAAAAACACAGCAAGACTACTACACGGTTGAGCAGATTTTGAAAACGGAACGTCGACGTGGCAAACTGTTTCATTTCGTCAAATGGCAAGGCTGGCCCAGTTCCTTCAATTCCTGGGTTGCTCCCAACCAGGTGAAACGGCTATAAAGCCAGACATCACTGCCGTCATCCTTCATTCCACGTCCGACCACAGTGCTATGGACAAACAGCAGCTGCCTATGAACACAGCGTCTCCCAAAACACGCAAAGCGCAAGTGGGCTTTGTGGTGATAGTGCTAACCCTGCTGAGTGTGTTGTACGGAGGTGTGTTTTACGACGTGGCCTATGTCAGCACGCTACTTAACCAACTGAGAACACCAGCCACCAGTGAAGCCCCGTCACCACCACACCCCGTGTACAAGCCACATCGAGCTCCACACTAAGCTCACACCTACACCAAGAACACCCACTACGTCTAAAATCCCACAGGATTTCATCCCTCACAGTGAGGGATTCATCCCACACAGTGAACAGACAACGACGACATACGTTGTACCCACCACCATCATCACTCGCAGTGAACAGACAACGACGACCGACGTTGTACCCACCACCACCACTCCACTTCACTCGTACCAAATTTACAAGAGCGGATTACCACGACAGCGCATACAGCTCGAACCATGGACCCTCGGTGGCAGCATCCCTTCACTTGCGTCATCGCAGGACCGACGGGCTTCGGCAAAACGCACTTCGTCAGGAAGCTCCTTCAACACGCCGACAGCTTGATCACCCCACCCATTGCCCGAGTCGTGTGGTGTTATGGAGAATGGCAGGCAGCGTATGCAGCAATGCCCCATATCACGTTCGTGGAAGGCCTACCCAACCTGGCCGATTTGGAACCCGACACCTTGGTGGTTCTGGATGATCTCATGGCGGGGGACGGATGCGCGGGTCAACCAACTCTTTACCAAAGGCAGCCATCGACGGCTCAGCATCATCTACATTGTGCAGAATCTGTTCAGTAAAAACAAAGAACATCGGAACATCAGCTTAAATGCCCACTACCTGGTGGTCTTCAAAAACCCGAGAGATACCACTCAACTGCTGCACCTGGCGAGACAGATGTATCCCGGCCGCACACCGTTTGCGTTAGCAGCCTTCTAAGATGCGACAACCCCTCAGCACGGGTATATGCTCTTCGACCTCAAGCAAGCCACCCCCGACCAACTTCGACTACGGACCGGCATCTTTCCCGGAGAGACCCACCACGTGTACATGCAAAAATAATGTAAACACACCCACAGTGGCGCCCCCAGCTGGGGTGTGTGTGCTTGATGACGGAGATAATAAAAAGAATGAATACCACAGCATGGTTGACTTTGTCTCTGTTCTCTGAAGTAGATAAAAAGAGCAGAGTTGTGGATTCTAGCATTACTTGTACATGATGTCTGCGCGAGTACGGCAGCACGCTCCGACGCTCCGTGTATTGAAGACGGCCCCACCCGAGTTGGTCCGAGCCATTGTACGCGGTGCGGACCCTGACCTTGTACGCTGTCTGTGCGAGATCGGGTACAACCTGTTAAAAGGCAACGTACCACTGACTCCGGCTCAGAAGATCAAGTTGACCAAGCATAAGACAGGTCTCCGAACCCTAGTCCAGAAGCGAGTCTCTCAAACACAACAGAAAAAAGTGTTACAGAAAGGCGGCTTTCTCGGGACCATCTTAGCACCGTTGGCCGCTTCCGTGTTGGGTCCAGTATTGGGTGGACTCTTCGGCCGACAATGAACCACGCGAAAAAAATGGTCCTCATGGAACCACGGTTCCTTCAAAACCTCCAATCGCCCTACCTTGTCCCACCTACGATGAAGACCATAAACACCCTCGATGGAGAGATGCAACAGATCTTACAGAGACCTGCGTTAAGCGACAGTGAGAAAGTACAACGGTACAATGAGACGCTTCAACGGTACATGACGTTCATGGACCAATACAAAACCCTCTCTACCCAAGCACCACCACCACCACCACCACGTGACACACCGCCGACCTCAGCATCGCTCCAACAGCTGCCATTACCAGGGGTACCACCCACAGCCCCACAGTGGGTGGAAGACGAAGTGCTTTAGAGTGTACCTGCATCGTTCAAGAAACAAGCTGGCCTGGTATTACAACGGATGAAACAGAATTCTAACATGACTTGGAATGATAAAGGTGAACTCCTGGTACAGAATCAAGTGGTCCCCGGGACCCACATGACGGATTTAGTGAATGACCTGATGCGTCAACGCAGATCGCACACGGATTCTCGAGGATGGGAGGCCTTCGCTCAAGGATTGAAAGACATGCATGTACCACAGGAATTGGTGGGGAACCCCCAGCGCTGGGCCTTTATGCAGCGTGACTCACCGAGTCGTGCACCACGACAGACTCCACAACCTTGGGAAGCCGAGTGGGAACCGGAGTCACCCCGCAAAACACCACCACCACAACGGGCACCTTCTTTTCAGACCTTTAAAAAACCATCCTTGATCAGGACACCCCACATCTCCAGAGCCGTGACAAGTCACTGCGACGAACACGACGCCGGACACAATCGCCCAAGGCCTGTAACACCTATTAAAACCAACAGCAGCAGCAGGACAGCTCAGTCGCCATGTTTTACCTCACCCTACCCAGTAACAGTTCGCTGGATCCTGACAACACCTTGGCCAAGTACGTCACCCAGTTACCGCAACCGTTGCATTTACCTGGACGATGGGAATGTGGCCTCGTGGATATCCAATACCCTTACTCGTGGTACAACGTGCGAGCCAATGAAGTGTAGTACGAGGTGACCTACGAAGGCAAAAACATCCGACTCTCCCTCCCCGAAGGCCAATACGATACCCCCAAGGAGTTCAGGGGCACAGTTTCACCCACATGCTCTACCTACCCGTACAACAAACCGACTTCAACACTATCTCGGTGGATATAAGAGATGACACGAGACGACCGGTGGCATTCGAACGAGGAAAAGTGGTGCTGACACTTGATTATCGACAAGCACGTGCTCCCCATTTTGTATAATGAAGGTCCCTTACGAGTGCGATGCCGAAGCTATATGGAGTATTATGCCCAACAGGCCGGGGATGGCCTTCCCGTCTTTAGTGGCGCACGCATGCAACGAGGACATGGGCTGGGGAACATACTCGAAGGCATCGTCAAAACGTTCCTGCCCTTGGTGACGCGTGGAGTGAAAGCGATACGCAGTGGACTGCAAGTGGCCGGTGATGTCTTGCGGGGTACGGTACCCAAAGAAACTTTGAAACGGCGGTCCAAAGAAGCGGGAGGCGTCTTGGTCGCCAAAGCACAACGCACCGTAGGGAATAAAAGACCTGCACCACCGAGACCACGCACCAGTCGACGACCGACCCAGCGACGACGCACATCGAAGACCCAGGATATCTTTTCTTAACCATGTCCTTGATCCACGCAGAGTCCTGCCCCTCCACCAACAGTGAATTTGATTTGTGGACCGTGCCGCCCACACATACCAGTGCCGAGCAAGGATTATGGGTGGAGCATCTCCCGCTCTCCAGCATCAACGAAACAGGGCCCATCGAGTTCACCATCAGCAATGCGGATACGGCCTATGTGGATTTAGCCCATACGTACGTGTATGTGAAAGCCAAGGTCGTCAATGGGGATGGCTCCAGAATCATCCAAGCTGCAACGGTGGGCCCGAAGAATCTCTGGCTGCACTCGATGTTTCAACAGGTGGATATTTTTCTCAGCGACAAACTCATCAGTGACTCGACCAACACGTACCCCTATCGAGCCTACATCGAGACACTTGTCGCATGGACGAGAGGCTAAAAAATCTCAGCTGACAGCCGCTTTATTCTACCAGGACACAGCCGAGCACATGGACACGGTGGACAATGAAGGATATAACAAACGGAAGGCTTTCACCGCGAACGGCGCCTCGGTGGATCTCATGGGTCGACTGCACGCAGACATTTTCATGCAAGACCGGTACCTCTTGAACAAGATCTCATCAAAATCCGACTGATACGGGCGCCTCCGACCTTCGCCTTGATGGCCACTAACGTAGACGGGCATGCAGCCGACTATAAGATTGTCATCCAAGACGCAGTCCTGCATGTCCGAAAAGTGAAACCGAATCCAGCCGTTCAGTTGGGACACATGAAAGCCTTGGAAACAAAACCAGCCCAGTGCCCTATCCGACGTGTACAAACCAGTGTTCTCTGTGCCTGCTGGAAATATGAGCGCCAACAAAGAAAACCTGTTCCTGGGGGAACTCCCCAAGCGATTGATCCTGGCCCGTGTGGAAAATACCAGTTTCAGCGGAGCCTACCCAGAGAACCCGTTTGACTTTAAACATTTCGGCATCAATTTTGTGGCCCTGCATGTGGCCGGACAACAGGTCCCACCCACGGCCTTAACACCGAACTTTGGGCGCAGGAATTTCATTCGAGCCTATCAGAGCCTGTTTACAGCCACCGGTCAAATCAACCAGGACGAAGGGAATATGACCAGTCGGGAGAACTACGCGAACGGATACACGTTGTTCTGTTTCGATCTGACCCCCACCTTAGAGAACGACCATCAGCTGGCCCTCGCCAAGCAAGGCAACTTACGGTTGGAAATCCACTTTGCACGAGCCCTCGGCACCACCGTCAATGTGATCTGCTACGCCGAGTTTGATAACTTCATTCAAGTGGACAAGGCGCGCAACGTCCTGTGTGAATTCTCCACCTAACATGGATACAGACCAGATAACCACCGTGCTGGAGAATGACCCAGGGACACGTATGGTCTTTCAAGGGATGTTCGCCCGAGATGTGTTCCCATTAGACCGTATGTATCCTGCTGCTTACGTTCTCAACACGGACCCGATGGATCGGCCCGGTGAACATTGGGTGGCCGTGTAGCGCAGGGCAAATACTTGACCCGTACGGCCTGCCACCCCTCCATCCCAATTTAACAGACTTCATGGATCAAGGCACAGAGACGTGGTGTTGGAACGGTCAAACGTTGCAAAGCCTGACCAGTAGTGTGTGCGGACAATATTGCTTGTTTTACCTGTACCATCGATGCCGGGACAGAACCTTATCTACCATCGTACAGATGTTTGACGAGTACCCCAAGGCCGAGGACCGCGATGTACTCGTATATGACTGGGCCGCCCATCATTTCAATGTACAAGCCCCGTTCTGGGCTTAAGTTCTTTCAATGTACAAGCCCCCTGTTCTGGGCTTAAGTTTGCAAGCCCCCTGTTCTGGGCTTCAGTTCTTTCAATGTACAAGCCCCTTGTTCTGGGATTCACGTGGTTGTTCTCACGTTGTTGTTGTTACTGAATAAAAAACAAAATGAGATCTCACCAAAAAACCCTGTCTTGTGTGTTTTCTATATGAGCATAATGCATGAAACTGGCTTTGAACACCGTATTAGCCAATCAGTGGCCTAGAATGGGGCCAAAGGTAACCCATCCATGTCCAGAAAACATTACCCGGGTGTACAAGAACCCGGATGTAGGCGCGGACGTAGGCGAAAGCATCCCAGTACCCGGATGTAGGCGCAGACGTGAGCGAAATTCTAGTACCCGTCCATTGGTTCTTTTATCGATCGCTCATTGGCTCTTTTTCTCGACCGCTGATAGATCAAAATGGAACTGCCCATCCTTCCCAGGTTAATTTACAATCCTCTTTTCGGGTTCAAGCTCTGTATATCGATGCCGCAACATTGTTGCCGAACCTTGCCGAAAGGGAGACCTTGGACCTTTTGACCTGGATGTGACCTTTGACCTTTTGACCCGACATTCACCCGCGCACTGCCGGTGATGACGCACCCGCGCGCTGGGGCCGGGGCGGGCCAGGCCGGGCCGGGCCGGGAAAAATCCCACAGACAGGTCAGTACATGCATTCCTATCATGTTCCCAGGTCACACCCCATTCACACAGACCCTCATGCATACCCGGATGCAGGCGCAGACGTCAGCGAAATTCTGGCGGGAAACCCCCACAGACAGGTCGGTACATCTCCTATCATGTTCCAAGGTCACGGCCCATTCACCCAAACCGGAAGTGACGTCATACCCCTAATTTTACATGCACCCATCCATGACTGGATGCCCCTTCACGAATGCTTCACTTTGATACCTCACTCGACTCCATCGGACCATTAGTGGCTCACCTAGACCGCAAAAACCTCTATTTCCACACCCGTTTCCCACAATTCCCTCTCTGCGCATGCGCAGAATGTGGACAACGGCCGAGATACTACTCCAGGCGGTTGCTCCGTCACATAGGCTTCACATGGATACCGCACTCGACTCCATCGGCCCATTAGTGGCTCGAACGTCTATTTCCATACACTTTCTCTACTGCGCATGCGCAGAATGACGTCAGTTCCACGTCACACCCAGCCCGTTGGATACTCCCTCACGTATCACTCGCTCCAATCGGCCCATAGTGGCCCACCTAAACCCCAACACGTCTAGCCCAGGCGGATGCTCCCTCACGACAGCTTCAAAATAAGACCTCATACGACACCATATGATCATTAGGGGCTCACCTAAACCCTAAAACGTCTATTTCCACACCCTTTTCCCAGAATTCCCTGTCCGCGCATGCGCAGAATGTTGACAACGGCCGAGACACTAGTCCAATCGGATGCCCCCTCACATATGCTTCACATTGATACCTCACTCAACTCCATCGGCTGATTAGTGGCTCACCCAGATCCCAAAACGTCTATTTTCATACCCTTTGTCTATTGTGCATGCACAGAATGACGATATTCCGACCCCACATCCACCCAGTGGGATGCCCCCTCACATAGGCTTCACATTGATACCTCACTCGACCCCATCGGTCCATTAGTGGCCCACCTAGACCCCAAAACGGCTATTTCCATACCCTTTGTCTACCGCGCATGCGCAGAATGACTATTTCAACCTATTTCAACCCCAGCCCGTCGGATGCGCCTTCACGAATGCTTCACATTGATACCTCATACGACTCCATCGATCCACTAGTGGCCCACATAGACCCCAAAACGTCTATTTCCATACACTTTGTCTATAGATTTAATATGCATTCCTAGTACCCGTTCTCTGCCGAAGAGACTCGGAGATTGACCGAAGAAACACGGAGATCATCCAAGAGACACAAAGACGAACGACATTGTGGAAAAACCCCACAACGGAGGTGACCGAAAAGACACGGAGGTGAACGACATTGTGGCAAAACCCCACAGACAGGTCAATACATATCCTATCATGTTCACAGGTCACGCTCCATTCACCCAGGCCGGAAGTGACGTCATACGGGACTGTTGGCGCCCCCTGGCGGAAAAAAGGGGAACCAAGAGTTATCTCCCTGGAAAGTTGACTTGAAATCCACTTATACTACTACTAATATGGAACACGGAATATTTATAGAGCTATGACTTCACCAAATCCATATTCTGATCAGATAATGTGTTACATGTATGTTCAGCCAAGGCAACACGTGTGGTGTTCGACTTGGATATGCGAATATGCAAAAACCTCACGAATACCATAATCCGAATATCAATGACCATGTCATCATCATGACAGGTTCCCTGTCCAAATAACAGAAAGACTCGGCTCGAAAAGAATTCTGGGCCTGATGATGATAGCCCCGTAGTCAAAACATAGTACACAGCCAGGAAAAATGATGGGTATCACCCAAAACAGGAGATGACGGCATCACCTCAAAACGGTGACAAGTTAGAGCCAACACATCATTCCACGTCACCTTTAGAGGGTGATCAGCAAGGAGTGTAAAGTTTAGGCCATCAGCTTTTTAGGCTTATGACTTGGCCATCGCCCCAAAAGGGTGAGCTATCACCCTGTTTCATCACCTTAAATGAGTGATCAAGCATCATGACCATGAAAAGGTAATGGGCTATCACTCTTTTTCTTGCTGTGTAGAAAAATAGTTTTTTCGATATCTGGTCACTCTCTCACCTGAAGGCATTCGTGTATATTTTTTCACTAGAAGTTCCTACGAAGTAGGCTCTCATTTGCAAATTGTCCGGTAATGAGTGAGTGAGTTAATCAGTCAGTCAGTCAGTGAGTCCATCCGAATCCTTTCTCCGGCAAAATATGGAGAGCCGTTGACATTAGAATCTTGATTTTTGGCATGAACGTGCATCAGGAGACTGTTACCAGCAAGTTCTGAGCAGACCTATTTAGGTGACCTATACACCTCGGAATTGGCAAAAACATGTCCTAATGCCTACCCTACTTCGTAGGTCCTGTGACGTTAGTCACACTGCCATGTTTGTACACTTTGATACTAAAAGCCTTATACATTTTCATTCTGTATGGAACTTTTCAAGCAAACAACCGATTGCTCAATCTGTACAGAATATTTCAACCTAACAACAGCTGGAAAGCCATACAAATGTTCGTTCTGTTCCGGACCATTACACCAACTGGTATACAAATTCAGATGTCTTATTTTCTCGCTCTTCATAACTGATGTTATAAGCGTTGAAAGTCATCTGGATTGAAATAGGTTAATTTTATACGTTTTAAGTACACGAAGTTCTTAATATCGAAGTCAAGCAAAAGCAATATTTTGTAAAGATCTTTTGATTAGATAACAATAAAATCTAGAAGAACACCGCGTATGGCAACCGTTTTGAGGAAAGAAGAAGTCGGTTATTGGTAATACAATTCACTGTCTCAGCGTGTAAGGGATAGATGGATAGATACAACGAACCTTCATTTATCCATGGTTACACAATTAGTTCAAGAACTAGTCTGCATTGCGACCCTGCGTTTAAAACATATATACAATAATAGAAAAACTGATTATAATATTACTTGAAAAAAATACAAATACGACAGTCATAAAGCTGGATAAATAGAATAAAATAAAGTGGTAATATGACTAGAGTTCACACCACGTTAAGCATCATAGTAACTGGATCGATTCAGTGTTCAAAGTAGGATTTTAGATAGGCTCTTTTGAACGACCGAACATTGACAGAATTTTTAACAGACGTATTAAGGGTATTCCATAAAATACTTGCAGTAGATAAAATTTCTTTTAAAATACTACGTGCGATCATGTGTGGGTATATATATAAAGCATCACGTTGAGCAACACGTGTGTTGTAGCTATGTACAGTGGTAACAAATGTAATAATATTCAGATATCGTGGGGCAATGTTTCTAAAAACTTTAAATGCCAAAACGGCTCTTTTGTATACGATTCTATGTTAAATTGGCATCCAGTTCAGTACGTTAAAAAGATCAGCTGTGGGAGTTAAAAAGCCTTTGGATATAAAATGATTCTGTCAGCTCTTTTTTGAAGTTTATACAACACATTAATAGCGAATTGATTTGAAACATTGCCCCAAACAGTAGCGTGATAATTAAATGCCGAAATAACTAATAATAAATATAATGCATTCGTTATAAAAGTATTGATGCCTATTGAATAGCACAATGTGTAGGACAGAAATATGTTAAATAGAAAACGTCTTGATGTAATACGGGCATCCAAATACGTGTACAGTACAGCACAGTGAATAATTGACCACCATGGGTGGCTGAATTTTCCTCGAAATACTGGGCTAGGGTCAAGTGTCTTGTGGCAGTCTGCGCATCAAACGACCTATATCAGTATTTCGAGTAAGAGTGGCTTGTCACCAGTGTGTATTCTTGAATGTTCAAAGACATGACTGTTATTCGTAGATCTGTAATCACATAAAGAACACCTAAACAGTTTCTCTCCAACGTGTGTTCTCATATGAACAGACAGCGGATAGTCGTCCCTGATAAATAATCACATATGGAGCACGAAGTAAGCTTTTACTGGATGTGTTTTCTCATGTGTCCAACAAGCAAAACTTTTTGTGCGCCTCTATAATCACATAGAGAACACTTGAAAGGCTTTTCACCAGTGTGTGTTCTCATATGCGTAGAAAGAGCACTATTTTGGGCGCATTCATAATCACATACGGAACACTTAAATGGCTTCTCCTGAGTGTGTATTCTCTTATGTATAACAATCAGGCTATTTCTGGCTGCTCTGTAATCACACAGAGAACATTTGAAAGGCTTTTCTCCGGTGTGTGTTCTCATGTGTATAACAAGGTAGTTGCGACTGGCAGATCTAAATTCACATACAGAGCACTTGAACGGCTTTTCTCCAGTGTGTGTTTTCATATGTCTACCGAGATGGCCGTTACTGACAGATCTATAATCGCATAGGGAACACTTGAACGGTTTTTCTCCAGTATGTGTTCTCATATGTAACACTTGCTGGCTGTTACTGGCAGATCTATAATCACATACAAAACACTTGAACGTTTTTTTACCAAAACAGTCTGTTTCCACTGAGAGTGGACATTCCAAGTTCCCAACACCCGAATCGTCTTTCCCTGTGATGCTCATTTCCTCTGCTTGGTGACGAAACAGGGCAACAGGAAATGGAGGCCTCGGGATATTTATGTCGGGTGAAGGATATTGTATCTCGCGGGCTTCACATTTGACAGATTCTACCTGTAAAACGCATTATAATGAACTCATTAAACCAGAATTCCAACAAGGAGTCAGATCAGTTAATCAATAATGATGAACATCGACATGTATGGCACAATTAGCGATTTTCGCAAGTGAATTGAGGGAAATAAGTCTATAAAAGGTCATTTTGATGCTCCTTACCTATTATTTTCGGAAGCTAATTCCTTCTTTTCCACGCTTGTCGCTTTTATTAAAGTTTCCGGCGCTGGTGATTAGCTGTACACGAACCGTTTTCACATCGACCCTGGCTTGTATTTGGGCTACTACGCATGCGCAGTTACACAATATGGCGTCCTCCGTAATATGTGGAAGGATAGAGTCGATGTGAAAACGGCTCGTGTACAGCTAGTCACCAGCTCCGGAAACTTTAATAAAAGCGACAAGCGTGGAAAAGAAGGAATTAGCTTTCCGAAAATAACAGGTAAGGAGCATCAAAATGAACTTTTATACAGTACGGGTTATAGCACATGGAAATCAATGAACGACATGTGTGACTATCAACCGAAGGCATTATTGATAGGAACAGTTGTGGCTAATATACGTCTATCCCTATCATACTAATTTTACCTCCTTTAAATTAAATCCTGCTACCGCAGGTAAATTCTATTATTACTACATTACAAGCGTCCGATTTGACATTGAGCAGCCATCCATTCGCTATCAATAATGTGTGAGTCCATCATCGAATGACCACAATTACAGGACTCGAACCATAACTGACAAGAAAATAAAAGTAAACTACACAAGCTATCCAATGCACGAGAGAAGATAAACTCACTTGATCAAGACTCGGAGTGATCTCCCCTGTCGTCATGTTCATTTCTGTGCCTGGGATATTTATTTGTTGGAGTTTGATTTCATCACCTGTATATGATATGTTCCCATACACTACTGGTATTTGCTCATCCTCTGCTTGAGTCGATGAACAGGCCGTAGTAGGATATTTCCAATCAGCGTTTGACGGTTCTTGTTTTATAGGGACTTTTGTTGATTGTTGATAGCTCTGATGGTCTTCGATGGCGCCATACACACCTGATGCAGTAGATTCAACTTCAACATCTTGCTGTGTCGTGGTGGAATCCGAATGGTCAAGCAGATGATATACTGATCCATCTTCTGAACAATCAATACGAGGTTCAGATTTTACAGCTGACGATGGACTAATCTTCCCATGGCCGTCGGAAGGAGCTGTCTCAGTGTCCATATCTTTCATTCATTCCACTAACTGTATCGGTTTCATATTTTATCCTTGAAAAGGGAATAACAATTGTGTTAGTTTCACTGCCAGACAAGACAGTATTACATGCACCTTTCAGATATGTAGAATGCGCGTACATAAGGGCATTTTGCATTCCAGTAACCTAGCCCCTTTACCCTAAAAATGTTCCGTTTTCACCTCGAAATTATGCGCAAATACAGTACATTGATATGCTGTTATTCAAGATTTCGGAAACCCAATGTTCCATACTTACTCTCACTCGACGCTATATACATGTAGCTGAAATATTGCTGACGTTAAACCTTAATTCTCTCTCTCTCTCTACTTACTCTCACCATACAAGCAGAGAGTATTTTCTATAATAAAATTCCGAAAATTATATTCTCAAGTCAATATTTCATTTTGGAACTTACACTGCACCTCTTTGATGGACAAAACTTCGGAAAATCGTAGCCAGGTTATTTTACAATCAGGGTCAGGAATTTATAGCAGCAAGCTTTCTCAGTTCACATTGCTAACGTAACTGTACATGTCGTTCAAGAGACCCAAACTGCAGGATTGTTTACTGATAAACAGCGAGTATTATTATGGAATTATATAAATTAGTATGCCAACCATTACGTTCATGTATCGTCTGACCTAGACCTAGTAGTTCTCTCCCCGCTAAAGGAGGAGAGCCCTAGTGTTATGTCATTTACGAGGAAACGTTTGACCAGAAAATGTAGCGCACATTCTTGCTCGGCAGACCAATCGATCAACCAAATGTAAAACCGCTTACGTTAAATACTTGAGAAGGATCACGGCATGCTTACAGCCACGACCATCTCAAGGTACTCCTTTCGGGGGTCTTTTCTCTCGCACCTGTCCCGTTAAATTTCTCCTCGACTCAATTTCAACTTTCGAAAGTTGATCGCACGCGCATGCGTCAAGTAACCGGAACAGAGCGATAGTGATATCATCACGGTCACGGTATTAAACCAAACAGGTTTCTACAAGTGTGTGCGATCTCTACCTGTAATAAAACTATATCTACCGGTCGTTTGCAGAGAAAAAATTTAACGAGAGAAAAGACCCCCGAAAGGAGTATCTTGAGATGATCGTGGTTGTAAGCATACCGTGATCCTTCCCAAGTATTTAAGGTAAGCGATTTTACATTTGGTTGATCGATTGGTCTGCCGAGCAAGAATGTGAGCTACATTTTCTGGTCAAACGTTTCCTCGTAAATGACATAACGCTAGGGTTCTCCTCCTTTAGCGGGTAGAGAACTAATAGGTCTACGTCTGGCCAATGAATTTTGCATTCCCATCTAAGCGATTAAATTAGGTGTATAGCGTCAAAATATGATTAACAAACAAGAAACCTTGAAAATTGAGCTGCTGTCTGATTAAGGTAAAAAATGTTGATGCTGAAATTATTCAACTTTCTTCAATTGCACCTAACACAGTTAATCCCTTGTTGTTTAATAATCCTTGAAGATGAAATATACAGAATACAGTACTGCTCAGCTTAAAACGTGAAAGAGGCACACATCACTCGTCCCTTCCTGTACTCTTGTATGCTGAAGGGCTTTTGAACAGAATCCAAACAAGCTCGTGGGATATTGTCCTGAGCGGCCAAATTTTATGTCCGAACCAATATCCCTGTAGGCTTTTGTCTTGAAGGGCTTTGTCTGCGCTCCGTATTACAGCGGCTAGTCGGTTCTCAACAAAAGTGAACACGACATCCCAGAGTTAGAACTTATGTACAGGCTACAGCAACATATACATGTACAACATTTCAACCATCAAATTAGTCAATTTTCAGCAGTAATTTAGTAAAAGATCAGTACCGAAATTTCTTGGAAATGTAATCATGAAAGGGCAAAGATACTCACGGTACATGAAAAAAATGATTTGAACAGTTTCTCCAATGAGCTAACTTAAAAAGCTTTACGGAAATACGGAGAAACTGGAAATCGACATCGAACGATCAGTTGCGCGCTACTAATACTTTTTATCTGCGAAATACTTAACCGGTTTTGGAGGCGAACCAGGATCAGGGAAACTAGGATTTTGCGGTTGGTCTCTAGTATCGTTCGTTATCACAATCTGGAATGTAGAAATCTGTATTATATTTCACTATGGTCCACATCCGAGTTTCGTTGAAATGGCCCACTCCAATCTGGTAATAAGGGAGACTGACCGTTCTGACCACAAGGGAATCCTTGCTACGTTTATATTTGTTGATATCTTTGAGACGGTATCGATATACATGTAACAGGTCAGATTTAAGGTTATTCGACTAAGTATATTGTTGGCCGAAGACGAAACACACTAGACTGCACCCTACACGCAATGGAAATGTCGCGTGTTTGTGCTGTCAGAAGCACAAGTGCAGGGATCTATCAGTAGTACATGCAAAAAAAAAAAAAAAACAAAAAAAAAAAAGGCAAAAAAAACAAAACAAAACAAACAAACAAACAAGAGAAAAAAAAACAAACAAACAAACAAAAAATAACAAACAAACAGATAAAAACACTTACAACAAACAAGCACTAGTTCAACTGAACAAAATGTTCAGATGGACAAGTGAATAAGAAAGTGGATGAAAGTCTGCGCATGCATATTAAACCTCGAACATCAAAACAGAGGCTGTCTGTTCTGTATTAGGTATGCATCTTCATACAGAAGCCGACTTCTCTATTCCCACTTCGAAGAAGCCTTGATTTATCGCACTACCTAAAACATGTAAAACATTCAAAACCCGAGGATGTGAATTTCATCCACAAACCAGAGATAAGCCAGTCAAAATCTTACCCAACGACCGATTGTTGGCCTGACGTATACACTCAGAAGTCGTTCCTTCTAATTTGACGGAAATTGTGGTCAGATACATAAGACACCCAATCAACAGCTCACTCATACGGACGGTGAGAGGGAGAACATCAAACTGATTTCTGAGTTTGAGACGGGCGTACTTCATGGATACCCCCTAGCCAATCCTTGAAAGAAAATAATATCCAGGTTTGACATTCCGACTAATGATGCTGAAAATCTTGGCCTGATCAATCTCTCTCTTCTCCGTGTTTATTCAGTTTAACCCTATCTGGCCTGGGCTTTTTGGGACCTGTCCAGGCCTAGGGGGGAGGGGGGGGGCGAAATGCCCCCCCTCCTAATTATTTTTCTTATCCCTTGAGCTAGGGGGCTGAAACTTACCTACCACACTATACCCTTGGGTCAAGCTCTACCAGAAAATGTAAAAACAATCCAAGATGACCGCTTTGATGACGTCACAGTGACGTCATTTTCAAAAACGGCATGTTTTGGTCGGATTTTCCGATTTTTTTATTTATGCAATTTCTCCACAAAAAAACTGCATGATAAATTAGTAAATATTAATGTGATGTGAAATAAAATAGTTTTTGCCCACTTTTCATCGCGGAAAAGCAGAAATTTTGAAGAAATATGACCAAAATATCACTTTTCTGGTACCCCATGTGTCCGCCATCTTGAATTTTCTCATGATCCTCTGCTCAGGGGGTTATGCGAATGGGCTCAAAATGACCCCAATATGATAAACTATAAAGTCCCAGAGTTTCAGCACTCCATTTGTCGTCGTTCCGGAGACAGTGCAGAAAGTTGGGGGGGGGGGGGGCATAATGCCTCCCCCCGGCCAGATAGGGTTAAACTACCGGTAATTGTGAGTAAGTGAGTGAATAGCAGGGTTTAACGTCGTTTTCAACCTTGCTTCAGTCATATCACGACGATGCCTACATGTGCCATTACACGAGAATGCTCACAGTTCCTATTACGCTGGGCACTGAACAGCCCAGCCAGTACAGCACTCGGTCACCCATCCAAGTATTGACCAAGCTTAACGTTGCTTAACCTCGGTGATCTTGTTACGTGCATTAACCTTATCTGGCCTGGTCGATTTGAGGTGTACCACAGCCTGTTTGGGGGATGAGAAGGGCAGAAAGTGCCCCAATATATTTTCGTTATCCTGAAGGCTAGAGTGCTGAAACTGATCACACTATTTGCTCTACAAGAAAATGTAATAATAATCCAAGATGGCCGTCATGATGACATCACAGTGACGTCATCTAAAAAAATTATTTTTTGGGGCGATTTTTCGATTTTTTTTTTTTTTCTTTTTTCTTTGCAAAAACTGCATGATAAATTAGTGAATAATAATCTGATATGAAATAAAATAGTTTTTATCCAATTTTCCATGCAGAAAGTACAATTTTTTAAGAAATCTGACGATCACTTTTCTGGAACTCCACATGATCGCCATTATGAATTTGCCCATGATACTCTGCTCGAGGGGTCATGCAAATAGGCTCAAAATGACCCCAACATCATAATCTACAAAGACACGGAATCTCTGCTCTCCATTTCTGTCGTTCCGGAGATAAGAGCAAAAAAAAAGTACAACAGGGGAGGGGTGGGAGGAAGTGCACCCCCCTCCCCCCGGATTGATAAGCTTTCTGGATGTTACAGTAGAACAACAACTGAATATTTAAGACAAGCAACATGTATGTCTGTTATACTTATTTATTTGCGACAATATTTTTATGTTAAAAAAAAAGAAACGTAAATCCATTTTGCATAATATGTGATCATGGTGTCCCAATAAACTACATGATGTTGAACTCCACATACATGTACTGAGGCAGGTCAGTCTATGGCATAGCGACCCGTACAGTCTCCCTAAACTGAAAATTGCACTTCTCCAAAAGAAGAGACATTAACCAAGTGTTGAATCTTAAGAAGAATGGCTCTTATGGCCATCCATACATACATTGTAGCTATCAGAATTAATACGTACTCTACACAAAGCAATACAAAAAGTGTTCTTGATAATACAGATGAAAGATCAAACCTACGTCAAATGATTGTTCGGGTCTACAGAAGCCTGTTTACGAGAGAAAAAAGCAGAGCACTTAAGGAGAATAATGCATCGGTAGAAACTACCTGTGAGTGAGTAAACCCTAAAAAGAAGTTCCGGCTATAGTGTCCGTTCTCATATCACTTCTATATAAACTAAAGACGGAAACTTACGTCTGTCTAAGGGGTTTCTTTACCTTTTGTTCACAGGAATTCACTCGATATATAGACTCTATCGCTATTACAAATCTAGGGTAACTGCGCATACGCACAAGGCGAGGTCACGAAAGGTCAATTGTACCAACGACCGCATTCTGGCCAGGTTAAAAGTGGGTCATTCTGTGGAACTAAATTGTGTACAGGGTAAATAAATATCTGGAGCTGTTCTTTAGCCCATCTGGCGATAGCCTAACAGAATTATAGTGATTTTACGTACAGTTACACAAAATATCAACTGTTTCCCGACACTCGACCTATCTCTTCAACGTTAAACACTTCGGATTTGGTACAAACAGGAAGTACATGAAAAGCTGCGCAGACGCTGCACAGTTGCAAAAAAATATAAATGGCGATAGAATCTATTCCACAAAACCGAAATATATAGACAAAGTAGCATTCATAACAACTGAAAATGAACAATGTACAGAGTATATCCTCCAAAACACTTACCAACAGCTAAAAACACATGATTTTCAGCTTATCTGTATTCTAAATTTGAGGTTTTCTCCTATTTTATTTAACATGCGATTTTGATACATCTCTATTGCCAGAAATCGACATGGTGAAGGACATACAAGAGGTAAAAATATAAACAAAGTAATTGAATGTTTATCATAAAATTATTTTCTAATACAGCAAGTTTTGGCTTAGCCCTGAAATCCCATTAAAATCCAACCTGGATGTGCAACCTGATCTATTCAGGATTATTCCCTGAATATTTCTGAGAATGTAGGGGTTCCGGACAAAACCCCCTGGGGACAAATCCCCCAAGGGCAAAACACCCACGGACAAAACCCCCAAAATAGAAAAATCGGAAAAACACTCTGTATGGAAACAGCCATTTCAGATCGAATTTCTGGTAGAATTTATATAATTTGAATATTGTGGCTTTGACAGCATCAGATTTGCTTCGGTTCAAGGTGTCATATTTCAGATATATTCAAACATTCATGGTAATATGTGCACGAAAAAGCAAAGTAACAGAAGAAAACTCAGTGTTAAACGTCAGTCGATGCTGTTAACTGTCACTTTTGAGCGTTAACAATGTAAAACTTGGTATTTTGTCTGTAAGAAATACAGTTGACCTGGTATCTAAACATCACGGCAAAATTTATCCAGGTAATCTCTAAATCCTCGCAGAGGGTTTACCTGGACCCTTTCGCTGATTCGGCTAAGTTCTCGAGTCATTGCGTCTATTACACAATCTCGTACATCTCATCTCCAGCGTTTGTTTTGAATTAGCAGGTCGGTATCTGAAACCTGTGGTTTTCGTTTTTCAGCCTAACTTCAAAGGTAGTCAGGTCGGCGATGAAATTCAAATCAGTAAAAACTCAAAGCTTGCTGTGGATTGGCCGGGTGAGTTGCTTCAGCGCGTTTGATGGTTGCTTCGGTTTAATGCAAACCCCTCCAGCTATTTATATCCAGAACTCTTATCGGTAACTAAGCAAGCCAGTGTATCGATCGTAACCCATCGATTGATACACTTGCTCGCGAGGATATATTTATCATGAGGATTTGAATATTGGCAATTTCCAAAACGATTAAAGTGATTAAAATACAATTTTATTGTTCTACATTGTCACATCACAACGCTACAATATCAAGAAACGTATCTTTTGTGGAAAAACAAAAGAAATTTGTACCCCATGAATTTACCAAATTCTGTAATATTTCGGTAGTTTTCGTACCAGTAAAATACTAGTACTGGAGTAGTAACACGTTCCTGTCTTATTATTACGCAAGTGTTGATCATAAGTTCTGGTGTAGGAATGAATTTGTTAATGATAAGGACACACTATATATTAGAGACCAGAAATAGGATCCGTTTTAGAGAAAAAATATTTTAAGATCAAACTCCGTCCAAAATCACATAAACAGTAAACCGAGAAAGGTTGGACTGATAACTTTTGCCTGCCCTTGAGAGAATTATCTCTCTGATGTGTTTCCTCATGTACTGTCGAACAGAATTTTTGGAAAGATTTATAATGGCTTGTCCCAGCTTGTTGGCCAATGAAAGATTGATTAAAAGTCGTTTACAGTACACTTGAGCGACCTTTCAACAGGGTGCATTATCATATCCCTGAAAAGATAGCTTGTATAGGTATATACCAGTATCTACAATCGCAAATAGGACACTTGAAAGGCTTTTCTCCACAAACAGCCAGTATTGGCACATCTGTGGCGGCACAGAGAGCAATAGTCGACTTGTCGTTTAGCGATCGTCACCCACCAGAGAACACAGTCGGGCGAAGGCACAGGCCGTACACCGGCATGTCCTCCATAAGGGCCTAGGTTAAACAACCGGGGAAAATGAGCAATAATGCTGATTATTCGAAAACCATTAAACTCCTTGTTTTTGTCAAGGAAACTATTCCCCAGTGCTGATATTATGTGAGATCTTCTGTCATTTTATCTTGAAACATCAAAGTGAACTGGTTATAATCTGTGCTTGAACACGGGAAGAGAGCACGCGCATCTGGGTTTCAAATGTAAGGGAAATGACTCCGTGATAACTCTAATGTAAGGGGCATAACTGTGCTGCCTCTGGGCCATTCACTTCCTGGAAAATGGCGACGACAACAACAACACGAGAGATATTTTTCCTATTTCCCACATCCAACATGCAATAAATGCCTTGCCAATCCTTGTTTAAAGTTATCAGAAATGAATATCATGGGTGATTTACGAACTATCAACTATTTAGGTGAACCCAAATTATCAGGAAGTCCAGAAAATAGTGGCACTGGCAGGGTGGATTTTAGTACCGGTAGTTGGATATTTATTTGGTGCGCTAAAAATCGTGCACCTTGGTTGAGAATTAGGCGAGCGGGGGGGGGGGGGGGGGGGGGACGGGAGAGAAAGCGCGCCTTCTAAATATAGCACTAAAAACGACTGAAAAGAAATACTTAAAACTTGGTGAAGTAACGTGAACAAATACTGGGTTTGATATATGACAATTTTATTTGATATATCCCCTTCATTTTCCGTATAATTAGCATTATTGCTCTTGTCTGCTCTTTAACGTGGATCCTCATGGAAAACATGCCCGGTTCACGACCTGCGTCTCTCCCCATCTGTGTCTGCTGGCGCTAAACTGGCAAATGGTCTACTACAACAGCTTTTCTTCATTGTGTATTCTCATGTGTAGAGTTTGATAGTGTTTACGGGAAGATCTATAGTCACAAAGTGAACACTTGAACGGCTTCTCGCCAGTGTGTTTTCTCATGTGTACATTGAGAGTCGATTTATAGTAACATCTGTAATCACATACTGTACAGTTGAACAGTTTCTCGCCAGTGTGTTTTCTCATGTGTACAGCGAGCGTCGAGTTACTGTAACATCTGTAATCACATAATGAACACCTGAACGGCTTCTCGCCGGTGTGTTTCCTCATGTGTATTGTTAGAGTCGAGCTACTGTAACATCTGTAATCACATGTTTTACACTTCAGCGGCTTCTCACCCGTGTGTGTTTTCATATGCCCGGCAAGAGTGCCGGTAGTCGAACATTTGTAACCACATACTGTACACAGGTAAGGCTTTTCACCAGTGTGTGTTCTCATATGCTTGACAAGATCACTGCGACCCGTAAATTTGTGATCACACACAGTACACTTGTAAGGCTTTTCACCAGTGTGGGTCATTGTATGTCTGCGAAGTTCACCTTTTCTTGTAGTTCTGTAATCACATACGGTACACGCAAACGGCTTTTCACCAGTATGTATTCTCATATGTATGACAAGATCCCTGCGATCGGCATATTGGTGATCACATACAGTACATTTGTAAGGCTTTTCACCGATGTGAGTCACCTTATGTCTAACGAGTTGATCTCTACTGGCATATCTGCAGTCACATATTCCACACATGAACGGCTTTTCGCCTGTGTGTGTTCTTATATGCAAGACGAGGTCGTAGTTATTCGTAGATTTGTACTCACACACAGCACATTGGAACGGCTTTTCACAAGTGGGGGTCATCGTATGTCGAACACGATGAGATTTTCCAATGCGTCGATACAAGGTCATGGGCACTGGAGGGCTTTGAACACATGGGTCAGATGAAGAGTTCTTGTCTGGGACTTCAACGCATTCAGTTTCTTTTCTCTGAAAAAATATACATGCATTACTGGTGACAGTGCTATTTTGTTCGAGTGCTATTTTGGAAACTCCCTGCCGTCACACGCACAGCATTCATGGTTATGTACAATTTTACACATGTTTGAAAATTAAGTTGAAACTCATCACTGTTCAAAATTTTAGCCATCCCGATATATATATATATTTTTTTTAAATCATCAGAAAAAAAATCACCTTTTTTCACTTCAAATTTCGGCGGATAATTCAATTTTCTAAGCGCACAAATACACCAAATGTGTTTAAAATACCTTGCATTTATCAAGAAGATACTCTTTGAATCGATTTTAGCAATTGCCGCTGCGTGACCTAAATGCACCAAAAAAAAAATATTTTAACATCTTCAACTCATGCTAATGAAATAAACAGTACATGAATAATTAGTTCATGACTTATCAGATTAAATATTGCGCAGTTGAATAAGAAAACACCATCTGATTCCGAAGTATCTAAAATAGCTCCTTCACTGGTGTTGCTGACATGCTAATTTTGTTGATGTCTTATTGCTCTGAACACGAAGATGGAAGCACCGATTAACAGAAACAACAAGTCAAAGAACAGTTCTGAGTAGCAGATAACTGATGCCAAGTTTCATCCCATTACGATGTAAGTGGGCTTTTGTTAAAAAAAAAAACAACAAAAAACAACTGAAAATATTATCCTAATACTTTAGGCTCTGGAGTCCTACATGGCTGGAGATGTATTCAAGCAAATTTCTTCCAAATAAAGTTAGAAAATATGATTGGGAAACCGATACATTTTGGGTTTTTTTTTCAAGTATAACCTGTTTCATAGTACAACTTTGAGACAATGAAATTCCATACCCTTTTCCTATTTGATCAAGACAAAATACCAATTTTCAATACCCAAGAGAAGCATAATTAGGAGTCATGCATAAAGTACGCAAGCCCAGAATCTGGGATTTTTTGACAAACCCCCCCCCTCCCCCCGCCCCCCACTTCACTAATTTCTAACATTGGATACACATGAAAAAAGTCCAATATTTAGCAACCCAACTCCCTCCTGGCATGAAAATGTATAATATGATGATATTTGATGGATATAATTAAAAAATAAAGCTCTTAGCAACGAATCTACCGACGGCTGATCGATCACAAACTTGAGCCTGAACAGTTTTACAAGGAATAGAAGATATTCTGCCAGCTGAAGATATAAATACAAATGAATAGTTATTAAGATAAGGTAAAATATGCGTTTTAAATGCTCAAATAACGATTTAGTCGACATCAATTATAAATTTTCTGATAAAACCGGAACAGAATCTAAATTTAAAAAAAAACAGAATTTGTACCAAGTTTTAAAAAAACGGATTTCCTGCAAAAAACCGGAAGACTTACACCCAAAAGGCCCATTACCTTGGAAATTACATGAGAATTACCTCTAAAAAATGTTCAAAATAGCGATGTGACCCGTACATCGGATAAAATGTCCAAAATAGCGATGTGACCCGTACATCGGATAAAATATTCAGAAACAATTGTAAAACATGTGCATGTCCATGAACGCCTCAATCTTGTAACATCCTATCAGAATATACATGTAGGTCTCAGGATGGCTAAGATTCAATGCATAATAAAAAAAAAAAAAAAAATTATTTGTATGTCCACTACATCACATCTTCAAATCGAATTTAGCGGACAACGTATTCCACCACTCACCTCCAGCTTTCTGGGGACGCGCATATGCAAGCCCTCGGAGTCTTCAGACAGGGTCTCTAATTTAATTTGCTTATTCCAGAGTTCATCCCCTGTCTCTGGAGAGTTGTGTCGAAGTATTCGCTGATCTAAGGTCACGGAGAGTTCTTCCTGTATAGCCGCATCCACGGCTGATGATTCCTGATGCTCTATAACAATGTCCGGTGAATCGAACGTACCAGGTTCTTGTTTTAAACACTGTCGTGTCGTCAGCGAATTCATATGATGATATTGGAGTTGATGCGAACGTGACATCATGTTTTCTCCTGGACCCCCAATAATAGGTTCGGGTTTTCGACCTGATAATTGACTCCTGATTGTTGGATCAGAAATGGAATACGATTCTTCTGGTGTTTGTTCTGCCATTTTTTCAACACATACATACATGAGCGTCGTATCTCAATATTGATATGAGCAGCTCTTGGAGTGAGTGAGTGAGTGAGTTAGGGTTTAAAGTCGCGTTCTTGACATGGTGCTCCAACTCACAAGGATCCTTGAAAAGACAAAACAGACAGGAAATTAATAGCAGGAAGTCGTGTATTGAACTAGCCGAGTTCTCAACGAGTGACAGAAAGAACGAAAACATAAAAACTAGTACTAGTATTGAACACGACAAAGAGAAGTAAAGGGACCGTTCAAAATTTATGTTGGGGGGGGCGGTGGCAATTCAATTGATGACCCGAAGTTATGTGTGACCCCCCTCCTTTGGCTGGAAGGTTACCAGTGATCCCCCTCACCTGACATCATATTTATCAATGACCCCCCATCTTCCTATACTAACACACCCCCATTCCAACATAGCCAGGGGCACTAAATGATGCAGTGTGGAATTATATTAAGACCGATTAAAAACGAGTTAATAATACGAAGAGCTATTCGTTGATGAAGTGATTCGCGGTATGGTATTCGGTATTGTACATATGAAAAAGTGGCAGGGAATGTGGCACAGTTCTGCACTACGACGTAAGTGCGAGGAGCTCGGGAGATTAAATTCTGTATGACATATTTATTCGCATTCACCGGTTTGAGGCAACAATTATGTCCTTCTGCATCATGATAATAGATAATACTACATACAACCGCTCAGGGAAACAATGAGGTTGTGCATGTTATACTGACACAGAGATAAACTTTATAAAAATACGGACGAATCCGACATGATCAATTTCATGCATTCATCATGTCGGCCTGTTCACAAAAACCCTGCAAAAAATAGACGGCGTTTTATAATATTATACAACTATTAAAATTATTATATTTTTTAATATTATCCTCATCATGACCATAACTACCGTCAGTGCAACTTGTCTTGTAGTACGCCACAATTTATTTCTTCAACTTTGAGGCAGCATAAATTATTGAATGGTTTGTTTCAGTTTCAAAATGTCGGATATATTCATTTAGCTAACTAGTCAATGTCCACAACCTACTGTACATGGAGAAGCTGCACTGCACCTGGATGTGTTTAGATAAAGGATTTGCTGCATGCACTGTGTACTGACTCAAATCTAGCTGGTGTGAATAGGGGCCTAGCTGTTAAATGTGTCCTACAACACTACAGGAGGTGTGTACAGAGCTGAATGCTAACTGAACTTAGGTCCATGCTACTGTGTTGTATAGGATTATGACAAACAATAGAGCCTACTGTTTTAGTAGGCTCCATTGATAAACAAAGCCGTGTTCTGATACATGCGTTTCCTGATCTAAAGTCCACCCTGGTTCTTCGACCTAAAAAAAGCTTGCTAAATGTTTCCGCAGTTTGCATTGCTACAAGTAGTTATCCGCAGATAGGAAGCACATTGCTCCAGTTTTACTGGTACTGTACATAATCATAGCCACTGTATATACACGCTTGATACTAGCGTTGAAACTTACAATGTGTTGAAATATCCATTTTTAAAGGTGTTCACAATGCCTGCTCTCTGTGAACACCCTAGCCTATGGCAAGCCGTTTCGGTAATTAATCGGTAATTCCACATATGTTGAATACTTTTGCACATGTCAAAAAGTTTTCAACATATGTATAAAACTGTTATGTCTAAATGTTTTCGACATATGTTGAAAAAAGATTCATATACGTGTAAAACTTTTACACATATGTATAAAAGTTGTGACAATGAAAGCGTACCTGAGATACAACACATCACGAATCGTTAGATCTTGGTATACATGTGCTTTAGAATAGGTTAACCAGAAGACTATTCTGTGAAGTCATGTGACGCAGTCAGTATGTCGGCACCTCTTCCCACTTCCCTTATATGTGTTGTAATTCTGTCGTAGGCACCAGCTGCTCCCTAGTATGATTTTGGCGCCTTTATTCTCCAGCAAACAAAGGAACAAACTGCTTGCAGTGATAACATGATATTCAGTAACGTTGACCTTGAAATGGCTAAGAGTCCGAGATTGTGTATTTGTATTATCTCTGACCTTATTACTCCTACACTACCGTATTTCTATACTGTATATGATATCATTCAGGCTTTGTACCCACCCCTGCCCCGTTCTCCTCATCCATTTCAAGCATGGACCAATCGTACTCCATACCACACATAGCTACCGCAGTTTGTACAATCTGCGTTAGCTACAGGGGTAAAGGTGTATTTAGGGACGATGGTTAGGTATGGACCTTGAATCTACAATAATGTAGTACTGTAGCCTACTATTATTATTATAAGCTTCCGTGTCCACACGGTAGTTCCAAATTTCTCACATCGTCGGAAAGACGAGGAAAAAAAACCCGAAGGGACAGCACCATTTTCAAACGATTGTCAGATAACAAACATTCACGAGAAATTATACCACAGAGATGCAGTCCATTTCCTTTCATCTGGAATTTATCAACATATGTACAAAACTTTTGCACATATGTGGAAAAACACTTTATTTGACATATGTGGAAAAGTGTTGCACATATATGTGTAAAACTTTTCAACATATGTGAAATAGTTAATTTATTTTACATATGTGTAAAACTTTTCCACATATGTCTAAAACTTTTGAACATATGTGTAAAAGTTTTCAACATATGTCTAAAACATTTGCACATATATCTAAAAACTGTTTTTACACATATGTGGAATTCTGTTGTACATATGTGCAAAACTTTTCAACATATGTGGAATAACCGATTAAATACCGAAACAGCTTGCCATACTAGCCAAGCTTACATGGCTTCATGCCATGAGTCCTCTTACTGAGCTTATATTTACACTCGGGGGAAAACAGGGCTCCATGGGTCGTTCGGCTCTATACGGCAATAAAACAACTCATTCCCACTCTCTGTCGACTGCTTTTATCGAGTTCGACAAATAGTTTCATTGTCTTGAAGAGCTGATTCGTCTGCAATCAGTCTTCAAAGATCAACGACCGGTTGAATTTTCGCCATTATCTTCATACGGGTCACGTGATCCGCACGATGCGTTGTCGATCACGTGACAAGTACGAATATAATGGAGGAGAAATTAAACCGGCCACTGATGTTTGAAGACTGATTGCAGACGGATCAGCTCTTCACGACAATAAAACTATTTGCTGAACTCGATAAAACCAGTGGACAGCGAGTGGGGAGGATAGAGCCGCACGACCCATGGAGCCATGTTTTCCCGGAGTTTAAATGTAAGTTCAGTTAGAGGATTCATGGCGAAGTAGGAACGAACGAAGCCATGTAAACTTGGCTATGAACACCTTTACAGGTAGTTCCTGGTCGGTGGGTTCTTTCTCTATACTGTGTGCAATCAAGGTCCCCGGCCGGCCGATGCCAAGCCATTTATCAACCGCAGTTGTCGAGAAAATACAACAAGATGGCTCATATTTGCCGATACCGTTCATCACAAACAAGAAAATAATTCGATTCTGTATGCTAATTTTACCTTCATAATAAGCTTTTGTGTATCAGGAACTGCCCAGTTTTAGCTTCTCGGCAGACCGAAACTCAGAGCGACCATCCGTCTTGAAACGGCTCTGCATGTAGACCACAACGACTGCCTATTTCTGCAGACCCATTCTGAATTTCGGTCTCCCGTAAAGCTAAAACTGGACATTTTCCGTCCGTACTTTCCCCAACTACGGCTGGTGGATAGCTTGACGCGGTGGTCTTGATTGGGATCCAGGGCATTTCCCCCAGTGGACATTTCCCCCAGCGGACATTTCCCCCATGGACATTTTTCCCAGTGGGCATTTCCCCCAGTGGACATTTCCCCCAGTGGACATTTCCCCCACCCTATATTTTTAGGTTATTTTGAACGTAGTTTTTAAATAATTTGGCAAAAACACAAACATTTTTAATATATTTTTTTTTATTTTCTATAAAAAGGATATTAGGATTTCCACATATGTTTTACGATAAATGAGTCAAATAGATATAAGATATTATACATATACACAGTATATAGCAGTATTATACAGTCTTTTAGCACATTTTTCTCACCCGACCATGTTGTTGTTGTTGCTATTTTCGTCGATAATGAACCTCCGTTAAACCATTCTAACAAACAAAAAATCTTTTAGATTGGGTTTGAGAATCCCCCAAAAATATAAATTATGTGACTAAAATTCGAGTTATGTACATCCGGGGGTTTTAATAAGTTTGAAATAACTAATTAGAACGCTTAGAATGCTTCTCCAGCCATCTAGGACCCAAGAGCTTCTGGACCCCGGCCTAACGTGCTACGATACTATTTTCACTTCAATCTCTGAGTATTGTTTCAAAATGTGTTATAAGATTGTATAATACTTATATATACTGTGTATAGGTATAGTATCTTATCACTATGTGACTCATTTATCGTAAAACATATGTCAAAATCCTTATATCCTTTTAATAGAAAATAAAAAAAATATTTAACAAAATGGTGTTTTTGCCAAATTATTTAAAAACTATGTTCAAAATAACCTAAATATATAGGGTGGGGGAAATGTCCACTGGGGGAAATGTCCACTGGGGGAAATGCCCACTGGGGGAAATGTCTGCTGGGGGAAATGTCCACTGGGGGAAATGTCCGTACACCCTTGATTGCATGCAGAAAGTCCTCACCGGAGCTAACTTACACTTTACAGGGTTATTTTAATACTTCATTTTCAAGCGTGTGGAATTATATCAATCCTTAACTTGCACAAAATTCAAGTTAAACCTTCAGTAATATATCAAATTACCATAACCTCCCAAGAAATGACAATTATACTTACATTTATGATGTCACCCTGAGCATCTAAAATGAGCAAAACAAAATTGAATAAATTACGCGCTGCTAATACTTTTTGTCTGTGGAAAACTTAACCGGATTCTGGAGGGGAACTAGGATCTCGAATACACATTAGATCCATGATTTTGTGGCTGTTCTCGAAAGTCATCGTATCGTATGCTACCCCAACGTCGGAATGTAATATCTGTTCAGGTTTTTTTTGTTTTATTTATTTATTTATTTATTTATTTATTATTATTTGTTTTTTATTTTTATTTTTTGTGTGACATGTATGAATGAAATGATTAAAATATGTGACCATAGAGAGCGTCACACATTCCAGTGTATGCAGATTAGAGACGTCTATAGACCTGTGTGCCTCGCCATACCTTTGTTATGTGTTTGATCATTTACAAATGAGTTGTACAATGTGGTTGGATGTATGCTATAACGGTTGGTCTCTGGAGTTAGTATTCACCCGATTTCCCCATGTTTGCGATATGCTATGCTGTTATGTCTAGCCACAGCATTGTCACTTTGCTTCAAGGGTCGTTTGCAACATCTCTTTGCTGTAGCCGATTTGTGAATGAAGGAATGTAGGCCAAAAGTATTTACGCGTTGCAAAAAGAGCAGTTTTATTACGCGCGAGCCAATCTCCTGGCTTCGATTGCATATACCTTTCGTCTAAACGGCTGCAGGAATGATCTCTGTCCCACCGTAGTAAATATATAGAACGGAAGGAACAGTTCGTACTGTTCCATGATATTCCATTGGTTTGGCGTTTTGATTGGCATGGATGATCAGCGCGTGATCGGTAATGCATGAATGAAAGAACGTACCGGTTCTATTTTCAGGTGTGTATTCATAGATACTTACCCCGCCCACTCCACTCGTTTTTCAATGAAAGGTCCGCCAGTGTGTTGCTATAAGCCGCGACACAGCTCTGTAGATTTTGAAAAAATGCTCTGCCCAAAAAGAGTTCGTATGATTTTGTCTTGATATAGTACCCTACTGGTGTTATTTATGAAATAATTGAAATGTATAATGACATGGTTGTCGAAACTACACAGAAAGAAACTAAATTTGTGAGACATTTCGCGTAATAAACCGCGCGCATAATAATGTAACAGCTCGTTACATTTTGGGACAAGACCACTATTAAAAATAGTGCCGATCCGTTAAGCCCTTTAGGCAACCTCTGCCAGAGAAGTGAATTGTTTTCAATATTTTTTTCAGTCTCTGTTGCGAGAAATAATTGAAGGCCAGTGGTAGGTGATTGGAGTATGGTATGTGTTTGATTCCGCTGTGAGTTTGATTTTAACTCAAGGCCTAATAAGGAGTTGCTAAGAGGGACTATTTGGGTGCTTGTGCACCGCTTTCTGAAAACAGAGAAAAAAGCCAAAATTATGACGTCATTTGTACGAGCGCGCATAACTCAAAATTTCGATTGGCGACCCCCGTCAAGAAGCCTGTCCGGTTGTAGCACTTGCATAAAAGTACTTCTTGCCGAAATATGGGAGTCTAGACTTAAATTAATGAATCGAGGAGATGCAATTACGTTAACAGTTTTTAACATTGCCGCCAATGTAAATTGTAATAGTGGTCCGACCCCTTTTTGTTGCCTGTGGGTAGATTTGGAGCTGTTGGTAAAAAGCGGAAAACGGATCGAGGCTTGGTGAATGCGCGCGAGCCTCTTACACAGTTCATAATCTGTTGCAATTGAACTGTAAACAACTGCACGCCTGATATTAAAGTCGGATGAGCGAAAAAGTTGTCTGGTGTTCTATTTCATGCACGAAAGTCATTATAAAACATTAAGGAATAATTTTAATTCTTCCCATTGTCTATAGTTACAATGTACCTTCCACTTTTTCCATTCACCGCGAAGGGGTGTAACGTGTTTGTTCCAGGTGCTTGCACGACCCACACCTACCCCCCCCCCCCGCCACTTCCCCTCAAATGAAATGAGCATTTCAAGCAAATTGTAAATATAGTTCCAGTCTCTATGGCTGACAAGTTTCTTATATGAATTGTTTAAATGAAAGTTTAAATTGAATTTTATATCGGAATTTTAAATCGAAGTTCAAATTTTAAATTCAAAACCTAATATAAATTATCAAATCATAAAATTTGAGGTTCGATTTCAAATTTTAACTAAAATTCAAATTTCAATCTCAATTCTAATTTAAAAATTCAATTTGAAATATTTCTCTGAATCCCCACCTGCACAACATAATTCTTCTCCAGTTCTTCTTTGTGCCTCAACTCTGAATGTAATGAAGCAAACTTGACAATATTAGAGTTCATTGAGCAACAATGTTCCCTCCGCGGTTGTCATCTCCTTCACCTACACATTTGCGTAAAATAAATGTATGTCCAACTCTTGGTAAACTAGAGGTTCCGCTTTGATCCTTGGGTTGCCGCTCAGGCATGAAGCCTATGCTGTGTTTTTTTTTTAGCCAAAACATACGTTTCCTCCAACCTCCCACCTTCCCTTGAGTGGGCACATCATTTAAGGGAAAGTGCTACAAAATGAATGTAGCAATAAGTATCTTAACCCTATCTGGCCTGGGCTTTCTGGGACCTGTCGTGGCCTGGGGGGGGGGGGGGGCGAAATGCCCCCCTAATTATTTTTCTTACCCCATGGGCTAGGGGACTGAAACTTACCACACTATACCCTTGGATCAAGCTCTACCAGAAAATGTAAAAAAATCCAAGATGGCCGCTTTGATGACGTCACAGTGACGTCATTTTCAGATTTTCCGAATTTTTTATTTATGCAATTTCTTCGCAAAAACAGCATGATAAATTAGTAAATATTAATGTGATGTGAAATAAAATAGTTTTTACCCACTTTTCATCGCAGAAAAGCCGAAATTTTGAAGAAATATGACAAAAACATCACTTTTCTTTGACCCCACATGGCCGACATCTTGAATTTACCCATGATCGTCTCCTCGGGGGTTCATGTAAATAGGCTCAAAATGACCCCAATATGATAAACTATAAAGTCACGGAGTTTCAGCTCTCTATTTTTTGTCTTTCCGGAGATAGCACAGAAAGTTTGGTAGCGCGGGGGCGCGCCGCGCCGGAAGGCCAGGTAGGGCTAAACAAAGCTGCGCATCTGAGAATATTAATTGCGAAGAGGCGATTTTCATTGTTGCACTAGCCCACTGAGGAGTCTGGATTTATATAGCAATGGGTGGATTTCAGACACAGGTCTACAGCGTCCTAACAATGTGAAATATATGTAATTGTGAAGCATCAATCATTTCTAAACTGATCACATTATAGTAAAGATGGAAAATATACAAGAGGCACACGTATAAAGTACATGTTGTGCGTTATTGAAGTTTCATGCATCTGCCTTCAGTGGTTTCCAAGATATGGAGTGAACAAAAATTGGACAAACAGAGAGAAGCACATTTTGCATGGACCAACGCAAGCACTCACACCAAAACATTATTAGATTCCATTCCAATGAAGCTTGCATCCAAGTTTGGTGAAAATTCATCCAGTAGTTCTCCACATATCTTGTAGACAAGAGTAGACCTGTGTATACATGTAAAAAAAGACGGACATCAGAAACGGATGGATACACGCACACAAACCAAAACCATATCAGATGAGGCGGCCATCACGATGAAATATTCATCCAAGTTTTCATCCACGGACAACTCCGTCCAGTAGTTCTCCAGATAACTTGAGGACAAGGCCTATACATGTACAAGTAGACAGACGGACGGACATCAACTATGCACGCACACCAAAACATAATTAGATGCGGAGGCCATTCCAATGAAGATTCCATACAAGTTTGGTGAAATTCCGCCCAGTAGTTCTCCAGATATCTTGCAGACAATGCTTCTATACACATGCAAATGTAGATGGACGGAAGGACAGACACCATACACGGACAAACGCATGCATGCATACCGACACCTACTCAAATGCGGAGGCCATTCCAATGAAGCTTCAGATGAGGGGGCTATCACAATGAAGTTCCATCCAAGTTTCTTGAAGTTCCGTCCAGTAGTTCTCAAGATAACTAGCAGACAAGGAAAGGGGACATGGGGGACGGACAGACGTACTGAAAGACAAATTGGGATTAGTGCTTTCTGGAGATTTGCCGGCCAAATTTACTGCATAATAAGTAAGGAATTTTAATGGCGGCGTCCAACCCATCGATGGGGCCAACCTCTCCACGGCGCATGCCCCGTTTCACAGGTTCATTCCATAATGACCCTGCCCCCAATAGCGGGAGATGACCTTCACGACGTGGGTATGACGTACAGAAAAAAAAACCACATCCACACTTTTCTGTTACTTTTTACGCCACTACTTTTCATATGCTCAGTCCATATAAAGGAGTAAAATTATCTCTAGATCATTCTTTTTAACGCTAGGTCAACAGACGTATAACGCAGAATTGAAAAGTAAACGGAATGTTCGACAAACATCGCTTTTACTATATATGATGTCACTTCCGACGGTGTGCTGCTCGGTCGGGAATCCTGTCTGAAAATCTGACTGGTAACTAGGATATTATTATGCACTATTTTTATTATGAGATGGAGCAGAATAAACCGGACATTGATATTTCCGCGGTAAAACGAAAATATTAAATATCGCGAACTTTCAGTAGAGTTGCCACCTCTCCAGTTGTCGCTTGAACAGCTGTCAGAAATTCCCTTAAAGATACAGGTGATCCGTGTCGAAAGCCAAACGGGTGTTGTGAGGTGAAGTAACGAGAGAAAATATGACAGAAGTAGTAGGAAGATTGGAAATTCTGTCGCAAAAATGAGGCTGAGAGGTGAGGCTGATGACGTCACGATGACGTAGCGATGACGTCACATCCGGTCACATGACCTCCGGGTCACTTCAGTTCCGGTCACGTGACGGTCCAGCAAGAATTATTTGCCCCTACATAAGGCCCAAGTAACTCCAGATGTTAATCTACGGATGACGCCACATCCGGGTCATAGGTCATAAACGGTTCATTTCCTGTGATGTCATTTCCGTCGGTGACGTGATGACGTGACGCGATGAGGTGATACGGGGGTTAGTGAGATTGTGCTACATTCATGGCACGCCATTTACTTCGCCATTTCACGAGTTCTACCAGCCGTC
>JAVTVY010023473.1:0-93285 GCA_036873755.1 Hanleya hanleyi
AGTGTTAAGGTGTAACGACGGGCGTTGACGGGCATCACCGCATTTCGAAGAATTAGTGACAATTCCATGGAATATCAGAGCTTCTGAGCTATTTCACTAGGGCGTTGAAGCATTAAGAATGGTGTTGGTGGGCGTTGCTACAAGATGACACCTCACACGGTCCATTTGGACCGCGGATGGTCCATCTCTACACCAAATAACATCCTTCACTGCTAAAAAAATGCCCACTTTCGCTACAACTTGTACTAATGACGTCACCAATGACGTCACAGATGCTATAAATATCCCTGAAATCAGGGTATATACTCCGAGAGCTACAACATGATACCCCACACGACGCATTCGCAACGCGGATGGTCCATCTGTACACCAAATACCTTCCTGCACTGCCCCAAAAGGCTCACTTTCGCTAATACTCCTACTGATGACGTCATCGATGACGTCACAGATGCTTCGGACATGCCCCAATTGGGAATGTACACCCCGAGAGCTACAAAATGACACCTCACACGACGCATTCGGACTAAGGATGGTGCATCTCTACACCAACCTCACCCTCACGCACCCACAAAATGTCCACTTTCGCTACTACTCGTACCGATGACGTCATCAATGACGTCACAGATGACGCGGACACCCCTCAAATCGGAATGTACACCCTGAGAACTACAAGATGACACCTTCCAGGACGCATTCGAACCGTGAATAGCCCATCTCGACCCCAAATACCTTCATGTACTGCCTGAAAATGTCCACTTTCGCTACTACTCGTACCGATGACGTCACCGATGACGTCACAGATGACGCGAACATCCCTCAAATCGGAATGTACACCCCGAGAACTACAAGATGACACCTTCGAGGACGCATTCGTACCGTGAATAGCCCATCTCGATCCCAAATACCTTCATGTACTGCCCGAAAATGTCCACTTTCGCTACTACTCGTACCGATGACGTCACCGATGACGTCAAAGATGACGCGGATACCCCTCAAATCGGAATGTACACCCCGAGAACTACAAGATGACACCTTCCAGGACGCATTCGAACCGTAAATAGCCCATCTCGACCCCAAATACCTTCATGTACTGCCCGAAAATGTCCACTTTCGCTACTACTCGTACCGATGACGTCACAGATGACGCGAACATCCCTCAAATCGGAATGTACACCCGGAGAACTACAAGATGACACCTTCGAGGACGCATTCGAACCGTGAATAGCCCATCTCGATCCCAAATACCTTCATGTACTACCCGAAAATGTCCACTTTCGCTACTACTCGTACCAATGACGTCACCGATGACGTCACAGATGACGCGAACATCCCTCAAATCGGAATGTACACCCCGAGAACTGCAAGATGACACCTTCCAGGACGCATTCGAACCGTGAATAGCCCATCTCGACCCAAATACCTTCATGTACTGCCCGAAAATGGCCACTTTCGCTACTACTCGTACCGATGACGTCACCGATGACGTCACAGATGACGCGAACATCCCTCAAATCGGAATGTACACCTCGAGAACTACAAGATGACACCTTCCAGGACGCATTCGAACCGTGATTAGCCCATCTCGACCCCAAATAACTTCCTTCACTGCCCGAAAATGGCCACTTTACTTACTACCACCAACTGCGCATGCGCAGATTAACGCGACATGCATTCAAAAACACACCATTCTGACTCTACCCCACACAAGCTTCACTTTGACACCTCACACGACCTATTCGAACCGTGATTAGCTCATCTCTAACCCAAACACACCCCTACATAGCACCCAAAATGCCTGTTTTCTATACTACGGCCAGACTGCGCATGCGCAGACTATTGAACACGGATGAACCATTAGTGTAGTCAAGTGCTCCTCCACGAGAGCTTCAAAATAAGACCTCACTCGACCCCATTGGACCATGAGTGGCCCACCTAGACTCCAACATGTCCACCCCGTATGGGCCTATACACCCATAGCCATGCAGTATAGGCCTATGGGCCTACCCAGGCCTCGGTGACTTTTTTTCAAAAATTTCACCGATTCGCACGGGGACACTTCCTATCATGTTCTAAATGACGAGACGAGTAAAACGAGACCTCACAACCCTACCGCAAATGTATAGAAGTACGTTTCCCAGGGGGGCAAACATCGGTCCTATACCCTCAGTATGGGACTATATGAGGCTATATCGTACTTTTTCAAAAATTTCACCGATTCGCACGGGACACTTCCTATCATGTTCTAAATGACGAGACGAGTAAAACGAGACCCCACAACCCTACCGCAAATGTATAGAAGTACGTTTCCCAGGGGGACAAACATTGATCCCATACCCTCAGTATGGGACTATATGGGGCTCGGTGACTTTTTTCAAAAATTTCACCGATTCGCACGGGGACACTTCCTATCATGTTCTAAATGACGAGACGAGTAAAACGAGACCCCACAACCTATACTGCAAATGTGGAGAAGTAGGTTTCCCAGGATGGTCCTATACCTCCCATACCCCATATAGGCATTTTCCCGTAATTTAGAATAAAGTCCGTATTCCGTATTTTTTCAGGAAAATTTTTACATACACCCACCCTGGAACTAGGGGGAGATAACTCTATTGATAGACAAGCCTCGTTAAGCCCGGCGACCTATATACCCCTCATACCCCATATAGGCATTTTCCCAGGTTTTTCGATAAAGTCCGTGTTCCGTATTTTTTTTTTTTCAGGAAAAATTTTACATGCACCCACCCAGCCATCAAATACCCCCTTCACCTAGGCTTCACTTTGATACCTCATAATACTCCATCGGACCATTATTGGCTCCCCTAGATACCAAAACGTCTATTTTCATACCCTTGGGCCACCGCGCATGCGCAGAATGCCGATATTTCAACCCCACACCCAGTCCATTAGATGCCTCTTCACGTAAGCTTCAATTTGATACCTCACTCGACCCCATTGGACCATTAGGGGCGCTCCTAGCTCCAAAAAGGCTATTTTCATACCCTTCGGCCACCGCGCATGCGCAGAATGCCGATATTTCAACCCCACACCCAGTCCATCAGATGCCCCTTCACATAAGCTTCACTTTGATACCTTACTCGACCCCATTGGTCCATTAGGGGCTCCCCTAGCTCCAACACGTCTATTTTCATACCCTTCGGCCACCGCGCATGCGCAGAATGACCCTAATTCAACCCCACACCCAGTCCATTAGATGCCCTTCATGGATGCTTCACTTTGATACCTCACTCGACCCCATCGGTCCACTAGGGGCTCCCGTAGCTCCAAAAAGGCTATTTTCATACCCTTCGGCCACCGCGCATGCGCAGAATGACCCTAATTCAACCCAACACCCAGTCCATTAGATGCCCCTTCATGGATGCTTCACTTTGATACCTCACTCGACCCCATCGGTCCACTAGGGGCTCCCGTAGCTCCAACACGTCTATTTTCATACCCTTCGGCCACCGCGCATGCGCAGAATGACCCTTATTCAACCCCACACCCAGTCCATTAGATGCCCCTTCATGGATGCTTCACTTTGATACCTCACTCGACCCCATCGGTCCACTAGGGGCTCCCCTAGCTCCAAAAAGGCTATTTTCATACCCTTCGGCCACCGCGCATGCGCAGAATGCCGATATTTCAACCCCACACCCAGCCCATTAGATGCCCCTTCATGAATGCTTCACATTGATACCTCACTCGACCCCATTGGACCATTAGGGACTCCCCTAGCTCCAAAACGTCTATTTTCATACACTTGGGCCACCGCGCATGCGCAGAATGCCGATATTTCAACCCCACACCCAGCCCATCAGATGCCCCTTCATGAATGCTTCACTTTGATACCTCACTCGACCCCATCGGTCCACTAGGGGCTCCCCTAGCTCCAAAAAGGCTATTTTCATACCCTTCGGCCACCGCGCATGCGCAGAATGCCGATATTTCAACCCCACACCTAGCCCATTAGATGCCCCTTCACCTAAGCTTCACTTTGATACCTCACTCGACCCAATCGGACCATTTTATCTAGGGACTACTTTTTCTCCGCGGAAGCTTTTTCCCGAGACCGAATTACCGCCAAAACCACGGCCAAACCGCATCACCGCGGATGAATACATTTTTTTTTTTTTTTTTTGCCGGAACTTTTTTTTTTTCTATGCACTCATTGATCGCGGCCATCTTGTACCCACCTCCCACATGGCGGCCATCTTGTACCCACCTCCCACATGGCGGCCATCTTGTACCCACCTCCCACACATCACGCATGCGCACACCCCCAATAACCCCCCAATGCCCATACACTTATGACGTCACACCAGGTTCTGCGCATGCGCAGTGGGGGGGTATTCTATCAATTCGGGTACTACATACTACTAAGGGAGTTATGAACCTCTCGTGTTTGTATAATTGAGTTCAAAGACGTATCATGGCATATATTTAAATTTCAAAGTACTTGATTGGTCAGTTCAAAATTTCAAAATGAAATCCTGGATTTTAATTGGTCTGTGGAGAAAACTGGAAGAAAATCCAGGCAATCGTAGAGTGTCTCTAATGGATCATTAAATAAATTGGTTAATTTATGGCCGTGGAACATTCTATCAGTCTATTTTCCATCTGTCATACAATTTTAGCGTGATTTTAATATCACTGGATCCAACATCGGCAAGATGCAAAATAACATATGATATATATTTCACACCTTTTTGACAATTAACTCCTGTGTATCCGGACTGACATGCGCATTTATCCGGGGCTATGCATCTTCCGCCATTCATACACGCCGACGTACACAAAGCTGAAAGAAACAAAAACTGTTTGGTGATTCTGAAGCGGTCTGTTTTTGGCATTGTTCAGTTGAAACAGAATTAAATTTAAGAGCGTATCATTTCTTGGGTGTGTTTTTACGTTTAGATATTGTCGATTTTCTTATTGATGATATATGTACGGTATGTCAAATATATAGGTATTCCATTGATTATACATCGTGGATTGTTGTTACAATGGGTAAAAACTTACGGTACCACTTACCTATTTGACATTTACTGCCTGAAAAGCCTCGTGGACACTGACAGACATTACTTCTCTTACACTTGCCGCCATTTTGACAGGGTGGTCTGCATAAAGCTGAACAAACCACCATTTTCAAAGTGAAAGAAAATGGAAGCACACAAAAACGGAAGCAAAATTACAGACAAACTTATGATCACAGTGATATCTGATATGTTACAGAAATGCACCTATGGACATGTGATTTTTCCCCTTTTTATGAATCCTATACACATTAATCCATTAATGGGTAAAATTACAGTACAAATACAGGTTCTATTCTATTCTAAAAGACCAAGGCGTGCTAAGATGCAGAAAAGTTTTTATTGAAGCAAAGCATAAAATAATTCAACAGAATATCTTAATAGTCAGTCTCTGCATCATCCTACATTCTTGTTGTTCTTTGGGAGTTGTCTCCCCTTGATCCATGCCTTCAGTGCAGAGATCGCAATAAAGTTGAATTGAATTGAATTGAATTGAATTGACTGTTTTTAAATGTCAATCATCTAGTTTACCTTAAGCCAGGGACACGACCAAATTTTCTTCGACCAGTTTTCATGAGTCCGTGTGAACAACTGAACACACATTTCCAATATTCTCCGATTATCCTCTTTCTTTGATAGGGTGTACGAGTAACAAGTTTTATTTTCTGACAGCATTCGGTATAACCGCCTATACTCGAGTGTAGAACGATATCAATGCCTTTCGCAACCGGTCTGCTTCTCATGCTTGTTTTTGTAATCCGCAGATTTGGTATTCTAAAGGCTCTTTCGAGGCTTTGCCATCCCACATTTTTACATAGTTCACGTGGCAAAGAGGAAAGATCGACGTTGTTATGAGGTTGCGATCCTATGACTCGATGGACACAGGAAAACCTATTTCTGGTTGTGATAGGTGTTTATTTTTTTGGCCAGATGAAACGTATATTCCGAAACAGACAAACCAATTTAAGTCAAACGTTGTTGAAGAAAATTTGTTCGTGTATCTCCGGCTTTAACGACATGTTATACACATGCACTTTAGTTCTGTATATACATGCAGAATGTGGAACATCCATGCTAATTCACCTCTTTCACAGCTCTTGCCGAAGTAGTTCGGTGGACATTTGCACTTGCCAGGTTTCTCACAAAATCCCCCATTCCGACAGTGAGGACTGCACGAGGCACGCTCACAATAACGCCCCTCGTACCCCGAACGGCATTTACACCTGTTCGCTCCACTACAGATTCCGCCGTTTTGACACGGCAAAGTACAGGCCACTATTGAAAATAAAAAAGTAACTCTTCAAGAAGAACATGAAAAATAGCACGTCTTTCCACTACGTGTAATTTCGCATAATCAAATAATCAAAGCTCCTAAATGAAAAGTAAAATTTTACACAGTGGCTCAGACTACACCCATGGGATGCATTGGTCCAGTTACCATCTTTTATACACCTTATCCGATAAGAGAGTGGGTGCGCCGGCAGTATTCCAACGAGATTTTACATTAGAGTATGTCAGAGTAGTGTAGCAACAAGTTCAACTTGGAATTATCCGTAAGAATTTGAGCGTCAAATGTAGCAATTAGTATGACAATACAACACAAACTCAACGGATTCTTGGATACTATGGCCGAAAACGCTGAGACAAACATCGAAACAGATGCTCCCGGACGAGCCCCCAAAAGTCACAAACCAATCTGTCGCATTGGGATTCTCCAAAAAAAGACAACCAAATTTAAGTAACATTTATTGGTAAACTCAGTAATATATAACTTACTTGCTTCGCATTTGCGTCCCATGTAACCATAAGGACACGAGCACAGATTTCTTCCCACACAACGTCCACCATGCTGACACGAGGGCTGACAAACAGCTATTAAATGCAACAACAACCACAACTAAGTTGGTCAAGGTTTCATAGAGCGGTTCTTCAAACAGATATATTCGCTATGTAAACTGTTAATTGTATATGTAAAAGTTAAATTAAAGAAAGCTACACTAAAAGGAACAAAACAATTCGTCACGAACTGTAACTTTTATAGTTTTATAGTTTGGCATGCATGAAGTAGAAAACTGTGTTCATGAGTGTTATAATCACCACTTTCGCACTGGCTGCCTGCATATCCCGGCAAGCACCTGCATTCGTTCGGTCGGTAACATATCCCTTTATTCAAGCAGTTGGGGCGACATATAGCTGAAAGAGTTATAGCACGTTGGAATAGATACAACAAAAATACTGGGGAAAAATTATAACGGCGCCTGTCATAATTCGAAACTTGGAATTGAGGACAGTTTTGAGCAAGAAACGATTTTCTGCAACTGAGGCTGGATATAGCAAATTCGATTTCCTGGCATGTTATTGGATACGAATAAAGAGAAGGCTACAGTTAGCGTTCAAGAATGATCGCCAGATCTGAAGAACATTTATTGCTTAACTTGAGAGGATATTATTTTTCAACTCGTATATTTCCATTTTAGAAGCATGATTGAACGGGTAGAAGAAGATTTTTGCCAGTTGGTTTGGAAATGCACTATTTCATTCCAATTAAAACGTTTCTTTTCATACGACTATTCATATAACTCACGTATGTTGCACCTGGTTCCCATGTACCCCTCTCTGCATCGACATTTGTCCGGTCCCACACATTGTCGGTTACGACCACAAGGCGGACTACATTGAGCTGGAGAGAATATACCGAGACGCAGCTAGATTAAAAAGCTAACCGTATAAACCTGATCAGTTGGTGAGATATCCGACTGGCAAATCGAGAACACTTTTACAATAGAGGTTATTGATTTTCATCATCACAGCAAATACTATATGATCGGGAATCGGCCATTCTTACTAAATGGCAAAATTTAACACTCTGATCACTACGATTCTGTTTCTTGTTTCACAAACATCCACGTACTCGCTTATGGGCAACATCTCATCGAGTTCCCGTCATCACCGGAAATAACATTATCACAAGCCAAAGTGACATCGTCACCGGAAGTGACGTAACATAAGTTCAGTTTGCAGGATCAGATTCAAGTTCAGGGAGGGGTCATGATTAGTGTGCAGACTCGGAGGTAAAACCGTTTCAGGTTCAATTTGCAGAGCAGGTTGGAATATGTCAGTTTGATTGTTCTACATTTGAAATCTCCGAGTAGAATGGTGGCTCAAATTAGGAATGATGGGATATTTTAAAGCTTTAAAGTATCACTTCTTTACAAATCAGTCATGCCAAATATTATCGATGAATCTTTACAAATACTAAGTAATATATTCTCTCCACTATATCCTCACCAATATTGTATGCGAACATGGTTGTCGATTGGACATGGACGATGTACTTCTGGTTTTACTCCCGCACCCGCACCCTGCATGATTATGATTATGATATCGAACCTGATCCCTCTCTGATCCCTCCCTGAACTTGACCTAAATCTGCACCCCAATGTTGTGTTATATCGCTTCCGGTGATGATGTCACTTCAGGTAATGATGTCACTTCAGGTGATGACGTCACTTCCGATGATGACGCCGCTTTCGGTGATGTCACTTCCGGTGATGATGTCATTTCCGGTGATGATGTCATTTCCACTGATCATGTTCATGTGTCTCAAAGCGCCCAATTTCCCACTACTCACCTGTACAATTTCGCCCGTCTCCTATGAAGCCATTGGGGCATGGACCGCATTGAAAACCGGGGTAATCATGAAGCTCCTCGCAGGTCGCAGCAATGAAGCACACCCCCTCACTACAGGCAGACTTATCTGGAACAAAACCATGAACGTTATTAATCTGTCACAGATATAACACAGGCTTGATAATATAACTTTGATGGTTAATGAACTGAATAGGTCAGAGCAACCTCAAAGAAATAGATCAGCCCCCATCATGTGTGTACCAGACTACAGCTAATAGTGCAGAAAACTCAAAACACAAATACACATACTCACAGGTCATTACCACAAGCGGTTCGACAAAGGTTCACACGAAATACAAAGTTTTGTCTGATTCCTCACCGCAGTTTGCATCCTCTTGGGCCAGTGTATCGATCAGTCTGTTAGGATAGATACACTGGCTTGGTCAGTTACCCATACGAGTTCTGGATATAAATAGATCAAGGGGTTTCGTCTAAATCAACCCACTCAGTGAACGCGCTAAGCTAGTTGATTAGGCCAATTCGCTGCGAGGTACATGTATGAGATGTGACAGGTTTGAATTTCATCGCGGTCCAAACTGCTTTGATGTCATGCTGAAATCGACATCGGAAGTCGGAGCAAAAACCACAGACTTGGGATACCGACATGCTAATTCAAAACAGGCGTGGGGGAAGAAATGTATGAGATTGTATAATAGAGGCATCGACTCAAGAGCTCATTCGAATCACCAAAAATGTCCAGGTAAACCCTCTGTGAGGATTTAGGATTTACCTGGACTTGTGAAGATGCCCAGTTTGCTGCCGTCTGATCTGTCCTAGGTGTGCTTGCGCCTCGACATGTGACAGTGAGCTACATTTCGCAGCTAGCTGCCTCAATCTGAGCATTTATATATTTAGGGCCCTCGGAATTAGAATGGGCTAGAAGCCCTTCGTTGGAATTTCGTTGAATTGTCGCCAGTGTAACAACTACTGATTTTCCCTTGAAAACCTGATGCATCTACGCATGCCCAATTCAGCATTGTTTGTTACAAAACGAACACGTAGTGGAAGCTAAACAGGAGGCCATGCCATGCGCTCTTTAAATGAGTTTCCCACCTATCTGGCCTGTCCTTCCTTTATATATAATTTAATTTAATTTAATTTTCACTTTCTCTTTTATTATTTTATTATTCATCTCACTTGTATTATATATTATCTTTTATCTGAGCGTAAAAATTTATCCCGAAAATTTAATATATATATCTCGCAATGCATGTGCCAATGACTTTTGTATATTTATAGTTGTTTTATACTTGTTGTAAATGTTTGTATATATTGTTAGCGGGGGGCCACGTTTCCCCTGTGTGGCCTTCCTGACGTTTGTCAAAGTGAAATAAATAAAATAAATTAATTAATTGATCCGCGTTTTCTCGCTCTTATCATAATAAATAATTCAAATAAAGTTTCTTTATAATCGATAAAGACTGAAGCGCGCCAGGTTTACCCAGGGAAACCAGATAGAGGATGGTACACTGACTGCAGAAGGTTACGACTCTGATAAGTGAAGAATGAATCAATCCACAGATAAGGTTGATTAAGTATTGAGTCAAACTGTTCTCTACTGTCCTTCAAAAGATAAGATTGAGCATGTATTGAGTCAAACTGTTCTCTACTCAAAAGATAAGATTGAGCATGTATTGTGTCAAACTGTTCTCTATTGTCCTTCCCAAGATAAGGTTGAGTATGTATTGAGTCAAACTGTTCTCTACTGTCCTTCAAAAGATAAGATTGAGCATATATTGAGTCAAACTGTTCTCTATTGTCCTTCCCAAGATAAGGTTAAATATGTGTTGAGTCAAACTGTTCTCTAGTGTCCTTCCCAAGATAAGGTTGAGTATGTATTGAGTCAAACTGTTCTCTACTGTCCTTCAAAAGATAAGATTGAGCATGTATTGAGTCAAACTGTTCTCTATTGTCCTTCCCAAGATAAGGTTAAGTATGTGTTGAGTCAAACTGTTCTCTAGTGTCCTTCCCAAGATAAGGTTGAGTATGTATTGAGTCAAACTGTTCTCTACTGTCCTTCAAAAGATAAGATTGAGCATGTATTGAGTCAAACTGTTCTCTATTGTCCTTCCCAAGATAAGGTTGAGTATGTATTGAGTCAAACTGTTCTCTAGTGTCCTTCCCAAGATAAGGTTGAGTATGTATTGAGTCAAACTGTTCTCTACTGTCCTTCAAAAGATAAGATTGAGCATGTATTGAGTCAAACTGTTCTCTATTGTCCTTCCCAAGATAAGGTTAAGTATGTGTTGAGTCAAACTGTTCTCTAGTGTCCTTCCCAAGATAAGGTTGAGTATGTATTGAGTCAAACTGTTCTCTACTGTCCTTCAAGAGATAAGATTGAGCATGTATTGAGTCAAACTGTTCTCTATTGTCCTTCCCAAGATAAGGTTAAGTATGTGTTGAGTCAAACTGTTCTCTAGTGTCCTTCCCAAGATAAGGTTGAGTATGTATTGAGTCAAACTGGTACTCCTCTTTGTCCTTCAAAAGATAAGATTGAGCATGTATTGAGTGGAAACTGTTCTCTGTTGTCCTTCCCAAGATAAGGTTGAGTATGTATTGGAGTCAAACTGTTCTCTAGTGTCCTTCCCAAGATAAGGTTGAGTATGTATTAGGTGGGAAACTGTTCTCTACTGTCCTTCAAAAGATAGATTAGGCATGTATTGAAAATTCAAACTGTTCTCTACTCAAAAAGATAAGATTGAGCATGTATTGTGTCAAGCTGTTCTCTATTGTCCTTCCCAGATGAGTTGAGGTATGTATTGAGTCAAACTGTTTCTCTACTTTGTCCTTCAAAAGATAAGATTGAGCATGTATTGAGTCAAGCTGTTCTCTATTGTCCTTCCCAAGATAAGGTTAAGTATGTGTTGGAGTCAAACTGTTCTCTAGTGTCCTTCCCAAGATAAGGTTGAAATTATGCTTATTGAGTCAAACTGTTCTCTACTGTCCTTCAAAAGATAAGATTGAGCATGTATTGAGTCAAACTGTTCTCTATTGTCCTTCCCAAGATAAGGTTAAGTATGTGTTGAGTCAAACTGTTCTCTAGTGTCCTTCCCAAGATAAGGTTGAGTATGTATTGAGTCAAACTGTTCTCTACTGTCCTTCAAAAGATAAGATTGAGCATGTATTGAGTCAAACTGTTCTCTGTTGTCCTTCCCAAGATAAGGTTGAGTATGTATTGAGTCAAACTGTTCTCTAGTGTCCTTCCCAAGATAAGGTTGAGTATGTATTGAGTCAAACTGTTCTCTACTGTCCTTCAAAAGATAAGATTGAGCAGGTATTGAGTCAAACTGTTCTCTATTGTCCTTCCCAAGATAAGGTTAAGTATGTGTTGAGTCAAACTGTTCTCTAGTGTCCTTCCCAAGATAAGGTTGAGTATGTATTGAGTCAAAATGTTCTCTACTGTCCTTCAAAAGATAAGATTGAGCATGTATTGAGTCAAACTGTTCTCTATTGTCCTTCCCAAGATAAGGTTAAGTATGTGTTGAGTCAAACTGTTCTCTAGTGTCCTTCCCAAGATAAGGTTGAGTATGTATTGAGTCAAACTGTTCTCTACTGTCCTTCAAAAGATAAGATTGAGCAGGTATTGAGTCAAACTGTTCTCTATTGTCCTTCCCAAGATAAGGTTAAGTATGTGTTGAGTCAAACTGTTCTCTAGTGTCCTTCCCAAGATAAGGTTGAGTATGTATTGAGTCAAAATGTTCTCTACTGTCCTTCAAAAGATAAGATTGAGCATGTATTGAGTCAAACTGTTCTCTATTGTCCTTCCCAAGATAAGGTTAAGTATGTGTTGAGTCAAACTGTTCTCTAGTGTCCTTCCCAAGATAAGGTTGAGTATGTATTGAGTCAAACTGTTCTCTACTGTCCTTCAAAAGATAAGATTGAGCATGTATTGAGTCAAACTGTTCTCTATTGTCCTTCCCAAGATAAGGTTGAGTATGTATTGAGTCAAACTGTTCTCTACTGTCCTTCCAAAGATAAGATTGAGCATGTATTGTGTCAAACTGTTCTCTAGTGTCCTTCCCAAGATAAGGTTGAGTATGTATTGAGTCAAACTGTTCTCTACTGTCCTTCAAAAGATAAGATTGAGCATGTATTGAGTCAAACTGTTCTCTATTGTCCTTCCAAAGATAAGGTTGAGCATGTATTGAGTCAAACTGTTCTCTACTGTCCTTCCAAAGATAAGATTGAGCATGTATTGAGTCAAACTGTTCTCTATTGTCCTTCCAAAGATAAGATTGAGCATGTATTGTGTCAAACTGTTCTCTATTGTCCTTCCCAAGATAAGGTTAAGTATGTGTTGAGTCAAACTGTTCTCTAGTGTCCTTCCCAAGATAAGGTTGAGTATGTATTGAGTCAAACTGTTCTCTACTGTCCTTCAAAAGATAAGATTGAGCATGTATTGAGTCAAACTGTTCTCTATTGTCCTTCCCAAGATAAGGTTGAGTATGTATTGAGTCAAACTGTTCTCTACTGTCCTTCCAAAGATAAGATTGAGCATGTATTGTGTCAAACTGTTCTCTAGTGTCCTTCCCAAGATAAGGTTGAGTATGTATTGAGTCAAACTGTTCTCTACTGTCCTTCAAAAGATAAGATTGAGCATGTATTGAGTCAAACTGTTCTCTATTGTCCTTCCAAAGATAAGGTTGAGCATGTATTGAGTCAAACTGTTCTCTACTGTCCTTCCAAAGATAAGATTGAGCATGTATTGAGTCAAACTGTTCTCTACTGTCCTTCCAAAGATAAGATTGAGCATATATTGAGTCAAACTGTTCTCTACTGTCCTTTTCGAAATTCTGTTGCGTTGTGAACATGTTGAATGGCTTGAAGAGAATCAGTAGTACCTCCGTTGTAGCTTAAGTGATTATTGTGTGGTCACTATTTCGAAGTTAGTTTATTACCTGTCCTGGCACATCTTTTGCCGTCACCAACGAAATACTGCGGGCAAGCACTACATTTATGTCCTCGTGCTGGGGCCGGCATATCCTGACACGTGGCACCAGGGAAACACGGTCTGCTCGTGCAATCGTTAATGTCTGTGAACGTAATGTGATAAAAATTACCAAAAAAACGAATAATCATTGTATATTTGAAAGAGCAGATGGAACAATTGAGTTAATTTGAGAATGTACTGGCAACTATTCAATTTGTATGTCTATAAATGACAACGGCGAATCTAAAATTATTTTATAAGAATATTTATATTTAATATTTAATATCCCTAGATATCTATTTCGTCTTGCTAAGAACTACAACTGGAAATTCTTAAACATGAAGGCATCTCTGGATTTCTGCGGACAATATGGAATTACTACGTCAAATATATTGCTATAAGGTGCGTCACCTGTACAAGATTCGCCATCTCCCGTCATGCCCTCTGGACACGTTCCACAGCTGTATGACCCGCCCTGAGACACACACTCCACTTCTTCATAGCAAGGGTTGTCCTTACAGGCGTCTAACGTGACTTCGCAAGAAGGACCTGAGAGAAGCAAAACAAATGCAAAAATACGGATTCCAACGAGTAGGTCAAGCGAAGGATCTGAATTAAAGTATCTGTATAACCGCTTTGTTTTCAAAATTTCTCGGTGGATGGCAAACTTCATTTCGGTTTTCGAATTATTAGGGATATTACCAAACGTTTATGCCATGCAATCTTAAAATGTTTTATGAACATGTTCCTTTGACGAAGAGTGGTGCATAATAATGGATGCGGTGAAATTGAAAGAGAAAAATTATCTATATCATGAGACATGATAACGGAATTGGTACTTTCTAAATAACAATTGTTGTTGTTGTTGTTGTTTTCAATGTTGTTGTTGAAGCATACCTTCAAAGCCTTGGTCGCAAACGCATTCGTAACCGTTAAGTTTGTCTTCACATCGGCCTTGTTCACAGGGATTAGACAAACACTCGTCTATCTCCTCTTCACACTTGTTACCTGAGATTAGAGAAGACGTGGATATTATACCAGTCTCGGACTTGTAAAACATTAACAGTGGGCAACTAAAACTGATCCATATCGGAAAAAAATATTCAATTCAAGATAATGCGTCTGACATTTTTTCCTGGGGAAAATCTCTTGTAACCCTTCTTCTGAAAAATGGATATTCCATGTTGCCCGCGCACTTCATTGCCTGTGCGTATTTCACCTTGAACTAGATGTTGAAATTGTTGTGTTTATCACAACTCTAATCAACAGCGATAACACGTCATATAATCGTCTGAAGGATGCTCGGAACATCAGCGATTTGTTCACAAATTAGCATGAAAACGGAAGAATTCATTACTTAAAACCAAAATTATTCAGTGAATTGCCTAGCTTTATTCTTCATGGTGGCGAAAAACAGCAAAAACGTAATCATAAAAATTCAGCTTGACTTAATTCCCCTTATATAATGTTAAACTGAAAGTATTTACCTGTAAAACCCGGGGCACATAGACAGAGATAATTGTGAAGAGGAGCGTCTTCATCCTTCAGACATTTCCCTTCATTCAGGCAGTCACATGGTAGGACTAAAATCTGAAACAAAATGTCGATTTTTAGAAACGATTAATTCTGGTAGGCTGATCTGCTGGGGAAGTGATTTCTCTGTCAACTGCTTTGTTCCAAAATTACATTAGAGCTGAGAAATACTAACGGTACTCGACCTACGACAGGAGATACTAGAAATCGACCGTCTCAAACGCGTATGCTCTCATCCAAACGAAGCGCCATCTGTATCCCATAAAATAGCGATTTATACAATGAAAAATAAGAGAGACTCCTGAGCAGAATATTCAGGGAAATGGCGTCAATAGTAGTAGAGAAAGCGCGTCTCTCGGCTGCACACTTGGATGTGTAAAACGTAATGTGTATAAAGCGCGTTGGATGCGGGAACCGTCTGGTCTGGACTTTCGTTTTCAGAGCTCTTGCACGGTGCGATTGGATTTTCCGTCAGTGTACGATATATACAGAATAGTGAGAAACTTCTGCTGGAGGCGTTTGGTGGTATAGCCCTGTTTGACAAGTTTCTGCCGTAATATTCTGTGGCGTTCATTGAAATCGGCAGTCTGCCCATGATCTAGCAAATGCTACCAGGCCATGTATACGTCCTAACCAGGTCCTTCTGGAATATTGCTATCCAGAAATGATTAGTTCTCTGCATCAATATCGTCATCTCTGTGCAACAAAACATGCCCTTTCTCTACTACTCCTCGGCTGTGCATGCATACCATGACGACATCTGTCAATGTCTACATCACCCCAGTCGAGGGGAGCTTCAATACGAGATCGTGCACGCTACATTTTTACCCAGGTAGGTTCATAGATTGCCCAAACGCTCCCCTGAACACCCGAACATGCACTTTCTCCATTACTCCTTAAGAATGCACACTATAACGTCACCGATCCACTTGGGATAGTGCCACAGTTGTATTCTACACCACGAGAGCTTCAATATGATACCATACACGGCACATTTGGGCCCAGGGTTGACCCCCTAGATCTCCCAAATTCTCTCCTGCGCATCCTAAAATGCCCTTTCCCTATAACGCCTCGAATGCGCGTACCATAACGTCACGGGTCAACGTGGACAGCACCCAGTCTCACACACCAAGAAAGTTTCATTACGACATTAGACACCTCTCATCATTTGGACCAGGTTTGGCCCAACTAGTCTCACATTACACCCCAGACCACAGTCATTGACGCACCTCTTCTCACACAAACTACGCTTTCTCAACTACTGATGACGTCACCTAGTGTTCTCTGAAGTCATGAGGTTTTTCCACATCTACGGCTAGCTCAAAAAGACCTGTTATAATTGGGCAAATTATTATATGACTTGTTTTTGGATAACTGTATGGGCCTACACAATGTACAGAGATATACGGAAGCGAGACATCCGACAAGCGATATATTGTGAATATTTTACCAAATTCTCCATCAATCATACTAATAGATACGTACATGTATAAAATCATACTGAATGAGGTTAAACTTTTGATGTAGTTGTAAAATCTGTAACGAATGAATAACCATACTTATCTGGGATGTAAAACATGTTCGCTACATAATATAGGTCTAAATTATATGATGTAAAATGCATATATGCATTTGTATTTTCTGGCTCACTTTTGGTCAATTTTGACTGAATTTGACACCTTACCTGGACAATCACTACAAAAGTGTACATCTTGATAGCCCTATAGTCTGTGTCGAAATGTTAGAGAAAAGTGAAAGCTGTATTTTTATCGTTTTTTGGACTGTGAAATAAAGAGCCGAAATGTCGCATGTCGAGATGTCGAGGAAGTGGCAGAGAATACCTGTATCTGATCGCGTTTGTTCTCTTTGCAATGAAAATATAGTCGTGTACGAGTATCATTTTCTCAGTTCAATGTACTGCATTGAATGCATATACAGAAACTTGCACATATCTCGATATGTTTCTGTGAAATAAAGTGTTTTCAAAGTACAGTTACTGTTTCGGTCGAAAAACAAATCTGCGCTTACAAAGCTGTGTAAATTATCCAAACATCTTTCATAATCTGTCCAATTTCATTATTTCCATCCCCACATTCTGGGCATCAAAGTAATATATTAGATTATCATCCCACTAGATAGTTATTGAATTCAATATCGAAACGAATGTCGGCAATGAATATGATGCTGTTGCTAGTTAATAATTACTGTAGCGCCATCTTTACAGTTGATGTACTATGTTCCTCACATACCACCCCAATGCCTTGAGCGTAATAAAAGTTCAGTTGGGACTCACTAATTGTGTGGACATGTCGCATGTCAAAATGTCGCGTGCCGAAATGTCCTGGCACCATACTGAACGCCATATTACAAACATATGTTTATAATGGTTATATCTGGAATACTAGTAATGTACCGTGCCTGTGTATCGTTAACCATATAAAGATGGGCGATTAATCCAAAACGCAAGGAACCAGTTGCCAATAGAGTTATTCCCCTTGAAACACGTATCTCGTAAACTACAACACATAATAATTTAATTACCGTATACACAGTTTTAGACTCATACGTGGGATCTTCTGTAATACCACAATTGCTTCTACGTTCAGAAGCTCAGAGTATGTGAAATAGATTTAATTATACTTAGTAAAATATCAACCAATAATAAATATTTTATTTTTATTAGTTTGTATCTCATCCCATGGTAATGGGTGAATTCTCCAAAAATTGCACTAATTCACTGAAATTCAGCGAACCGTGCGATTAAACGTAAATCATGGTGTTAGCAGTCTTACTCTCACTATACGTTCCTTGAGTAAGCCCACAACCCCCTGATACGGACGGTTAATACATATACTGTTCTCTTTGATTATAAATGAAGACATGCTCACCGAGCAACAGGTAAGCTGATTTTCAGTAAGAATAAAGGTGAAAATTAGTGAGATTATAAAATATTACTGGGTCCAGTCAAAATATCATTGAACTAAAATGTACATAATTATATTCTCAAATGAAGCATTTATTCAGTATTGGTATTTACTTAGTGATTTAATTTACGGAGCGATTAACATAATCAGAAATCGATTAATCTAACTTTGCCTTGAATTGATTCACATGCAAGTCATATTTTCACAGGTGTATCGACGTTTAGCACTACCGTATTCCATTCTCGGCATGAACTGAACTAAATACGCAGAGTCGAGCAAACGTAGCCTGAACGTATTCGTCCAAATGTGAGACAAATTGGGGCATAGCCAAGTTACTTATTATCATTTCGGTATTCATAGAGCTTCATAGATAAGAGATTTACACGCAGACGTAGCGCAAACGTATGCATGTTATATGAAAGCCAAATGATGTCGTTGATTCATTGATCACTACGACAGACCAGCTAATACAACATGGTCTAGTGCTATTTTTATCCTGTTATATGAGTGTATATTAAAAACGGATGCTATTTTTACATTTATCTAGAATCACACATGATAGTTGCCAATAGAGTTATTTCCCTTGAAACACGTATCGCTTATACTATAAGGTTCAGTTTTCTAGTAAATATATAATAATTTTATTACACTTGTCAAATAATCAACCAATAAATAACAAAGGACATTTAGTTTAGTTGTGAGAGAGCTAGGCAAAAATAACCGGTTAATATATATCTACGTCATCTCTATTAGACATAACTCAACCTGGGCACCATGCAGGGAATATCCGCGATATATATCTGAAAACCGCTACATAGCTGTTCCGTTCGTCTAGAAGCCGTACGGAGTTCACAGACATACTTCAACTTTTCGAAACAATGTTTGTAATCACATTTCATTTCATGGCGACTTTGTTTCCTTTTTATGCTAATTTTTATGCAACTTTGTTCATCACATGTTACTGCTATCTATACTTTGTTTATTTCGTATGCTATTTTCTGTTATGTAATTGTCACCTCCTTTATTTTATGACTACTTTATAGGCTTTCTTTCTTCCATAAATATTTGTGACGCGTGCTTATTGATATATTTAATTATTTATTTATTCTTTACAGTATCAGTCCACAATAACTTGTTTTCTGTTCTCTGTCAGGTACTGCCCTTACAATATGTGTAGCGTGTTATTAATTTTATTTTAATATAATTTCATATACACCACCAACTGTTAACATTGAGTCTTACTCTGTACTGTTGCTATATTATGATTTTTTCAAATAAATTTATTCAAAAGCGACCTGCATCATTGAGGATTGAACATGGTTCAACATTGCAATCAATTCGGGGAAAGAATCTGCTCACCTACAGAAGAGTCAATAATGTTATACCAAATCACCAAGGGAAATATCAGAGAGAGTAGGTCAATTTCACAGAGAGATCGAGTGATTCCGATGTAACGTCGCTTTCAACAATCTTTCAATGATATTATGACGTTGGGGTCCTATTCCTTTCCACACTCGGGATCCCACGGTAGGTTCCTTATCGGACGCCCTAGATAGTCGCCTCTGACGACAACAAGCTGTCTGACTGACTGACTGATTTTGTTTGGTTGGCATTCAAGTCTAACACTAGAATTATTCATGCCACATTCCCTGTGTGTGGTTTAATGCACGACCATAATGTCTAACATATAAACTGGGAGGGTTAAATATATATCAGCGAATGGAGCTAAAAAAAAAACATAAAAAAATTAAATGTGGGATATAAACATCAAGTTAAAAGAGCAGAAGTATGTTTATAGAGAGGTGGAAGTTCAGTACCTAATCACATAATTGTATATATTTCCCTTCCCTTCCTATATCTGATAAAAACTGTACAACAGGTACAGAAAGAGAACGGCAGGTACACGTGCAGAACAGATAATCTTAAAATCTACTGGACTTGTTGATAAAATTGATAATCGCCCGGAACACTGCCAGGTGGGTTCATATATTTTTCATGCGAATAAAATGTGGCGAAATGTTTCAGGGACTAAGCTGTCTTATGAGCTGAGATCCTTAAATTATATGCACAACGACACCCCAGGTGAAAGTCCGGGGTCCCCACAGGGCCATTCTGATTGGATGATAATAACTATATAGAGCATATAGATTTTAGTTATTACACGCCAATCAGCTCACTGTCCAAGTTTTACCATTACGGTACGGTGAAATCATTGGTCATATTTGGTGCTTTCTTTTACAGTTTAATTCTATGAGGAAGCGGTTTGGTGCCATCTGTGTGGCAGCCGAAGATTCGCAATATGTGAGAAAGTAGGATTACCAGAGGAACAGTTCCATATCTCTTATCTTATAAGAACACTGCCCCTGTTATGAAAGTAGAAGACATATAGCCGACAGGTGTGGTCCACCATTAGTTTTAAAATTCTGTCTGAATCCAAATTGAATTCATCGATTTTCAGCCGTTTATGGTATGTATCCCATGATGTATAAACATTTGATCCACCTGCGCTGTACCTGTTAAGTTTCTATGCATGGTACAGTATCAGGTCATCCTCCATAACACAGGTCCTGCGCACCAGTCGCTGCAGGCAGATTAGGGTTTACTGTACAGTTATTACCGGAACTGTCAGTTTAAAATAACAGCCAATGAACGGATGGCATTTTGGGACGATGCTCAACCTTGGTTTGATCTCGGTATATTTCGACGAAGGCCGAGTTTGCACGAAGAAAAGATTGAGAAAAACTCATTTGATGTTCCGGAGGGAAACCACTTGTGAGCGCCCCTCAAGTCAAAACAACGACGGATACGAACTTCAAAACAAACAGACGGAATGAAATATACAACACCATTCGCAACTTCTCGGGGATCTCCGGTGGCAGATAGTCTCACTCGACATGGTGTCGGATAATGTAGGACATTAGTACCTCGTAGCGCACTGCTAGAAATCAATATTGGCATCCATGTTGGAAGCACAGTATCACGCCGAAACTCCAAACAGCGCATGCCAGCTGTATGACTTCCGTTACCATGGAGATCAGATCGAGAAGAAAACCAGGAGAAACACATCAAATTAGAAGGGATCCTTCGCGGGTAGAATCAAGGGAATATCCATTTCATTTGGATATATATTTTATCGCCTGATAAGGGAGAAATACAACGAGGACTATGTGAGCGGAAACACATCCTATAGCATGTGGTGTGCCTCACGTGCGGCGGATCAAGGTTTACAGCTGAAAGATGTAAAATCCTTACACTATTAATGCGCGAGGTACTATATGACTTCGACGGAATAGGCCGAGCATTCTCGAATGAGATAGCCCAATACCATCGGTCCCGTTCGAATGATATAACATATCACATGACGCCTAATCCGCTCAAATATGGGCATATTCGGAGAGTCCATGACGTCATGAAAGCTCTCCGGAATATTTCCGAATCAACCGGCTCGTGATCGTTATGGTGTATACGATATATGACATGATCCGCATTAGACAGACGAGCCATGGCTAGGGATGATACATCTGGTTTGTCTGCTGCATTTATTGCGGGCGGAAGTAACCTACATGGCAGTGTGACTCTTGGACATCCCCCCGCCCCAAGTTGAAATCCTGCCTATATTACGATGGGCACAGCCCAAGTCAGAATCACCAGTGATTTTCATCAAAAATCACCAGAAATTTTCATCACACGTAGGTCAGCTCCGAACTTGTTGGTAATAGTCCCCTAATGCACCTTAGTATATAGCATTGATTTTCCCGCGTATTGACCTTTGACCTCAGAAATTTGCATATCACGTGACAGAGGTCAAAGGTCAATGAGTGCACTTGAGTTGACCTGTATCCTTTCATCTCGTCTTTGACCTTGGATCATGTTTAGACATGTTAGGGTTGGGGTTTTTCCCATCACGTGCGGTATGACGTCACTTCCGGTCTGGGTAAATGGGGCGTGATCTGTGAACATGATAGGACATGTACTGACCTGTCTGTGGGGTTTTTCCCTACAATGTCGTTCACTTTCGTGTTTTTTCGGTGAGGTGCGAAGGGTACGTCCGTGTCTTTTCGGTGAGGTCCGTGGGAACATGATAAGCCATGTACTGACCTGTCTGTGGGGTTTTTCCCGCCAGAATTTCGCTGTCGTCTGCTTGGGGTTGTCACGTGCCGAACACCTGGCTCCCCGAATTGCAACATTGTTGCACGTTCGCAAGGATTGTCCTATATCCGGGTCCTTTAGCAATACCATTGATGGGATGCGTGTACTGACTTGTATTTGGGGAATCACGGGCAGATCAGGTGATAGTTCAAGGTCATATTGAATGATAGGAATGCGTGTACTGACCTGTTCATCCGTGGTTTACATCCGGGGGCTTATATCCGGGTCCTTTAGCTGTGTGTTCCGGGTACATCCGAGTTTACACGGGAACAGTCGGGTAGTTACGGAGGAAGACACGGAGGTGACCGAAGATGTCACGGAGGTGCCCGAAGAGACACGGAGGTTACCGGAGATGTCACGGAGGTCACCGAAGAGACACGGAGGTGGCCGTAGATGTCACGTAAGTTACCGAAGAGACACGGAGGTGCCTGAAGAGCCACGGACGTTACCGAAAAGACACGGAGGTGACCGAAGAGACACGGAGTTTGCCGAAAAGACACGAATGTCACGGAAAAACGTGTAAAAGAGGGAATTTTTAGGGAATTGCTTCATTCATTGCCCTGCCGATCGGAGCTACCTGACCAGCCTGAGCCAGCCTACCTGAGGAGTGACCAGTCTACCTGAGGAGTGACCAGCCTACCAGTGGAGCCTGAAGCCAGACCGATAGCATGAGACGTGGAGAAGATTTTTCAGAGGATCCAGGAGCGCCTCCGGCTGAAGTCTTACCGAGCGTGTGAGTCGAGCGTGTGAGTGCGTTGTACCGCCGTCACTGGACCACGATACGCCGTTGTTTCCACCGTCACCGTCGTCTATTGGATTTGTATAATTTCCGGTTGGAGGACCTCACGTATCTTCCTACTTACGCCGAGAACATTTTTACAGATCAGGTGACCGCCTTCAAATTGAATGTGACATTTGGGTATATCTTACGGCACAAAGAGACGGACCAACTGCGGTATTTCTACCCCAGTAATAATTCCTATGTGTTTGACCAGCCGTTCACGGTCACGGATGCTATTTCTCTGGAGCCACTCATCGACCAACTGACTACGTTGGATCCATTGGAATGGGCGCGGTTGCAACGTCCCAACACCAAATGGACCGTAGAAATGGTGAAGAACGTCAGATTTTTCGTCACGAAAATGAGAAATCACCCCATCGGCGCTCCTGTTATACTTCCGCCTTGGCTGCTCCATCGAAACGGACTGTATGCGTTAGCGAGAGGCCCAAACGGCCCCTACAAAGACCGGAAATGTCTGTTTCGCCGTTCATTTGGACCAGTGTAATCCTCGGAATTGTGAAAGAAACGCAACACTGTATTGGGAAGAATATCTAGAGGCGCAAGATATTGACCCGCGGCAGTTCCATTGAAGTATTTGGATGTCGTGGAAACACTGTTCCACGTGAATATCTTTGTGTACCGCTTACTACCGAAGGAGGAGGAGGGTACATTTGTGGCTGAATTGGTTCATCGCTCAACAGAACGGTATGCCTCTACGATGAAAGTCAATGTCTTCGACAACGGAGGGGTGAGTCATTTTTAGCTGATCCACGATATGAGCCTGTACGCGCAATCCTACAGTTGTTCTCAATGCCATCGTGTGTTTGACCAATCGTCCAGCTTACATCAGCACGAGAAGATTTGTGACAACGCTGTGAAACGCAAATTTCCTGGTGGAGTGTGCCATAACACGCCTACTATTTTCGAATTACAACACATATAAGTGAAGTGGGAAGAGGTGCCGACATACTTCACAGTATAGTCTTCTGGTAAACCTATTCTAAAGCACATACCAAGAATCTAACGATTCGTGATATGTGTTGTATCTCAGGTACGCTTTTATTGTACCTGTTCATGTGGCAACTTGGATGATATGACCACACGGCCCCTAGCACCGGCATAAGCGGTATTAGATACAAATCTAGAGAGCTATGATGGAAATGCTCTGACAACTCGTATACTGGTAATTGGTGAGCTGTTTCGCTGTGACAACTCGTACATTGGAGATTGGTGAGCTGTATCGTCGTCAGATGTAAATGACGGCATTTAACACAAAAGACTAGTCTGTAAGACCGTTCTTTTCCCTACCGGGCGTGTTATGATTTCGAGGCCATTTTGGAACCCATGGACATTTTCTCAGCCAAAACGCAGTGGACACAGCGCCATATTCCCCTGAGTGTCAGTATTTCCAGCAACGTACCTGGCTATGACGCTGCACCTGTCTGTTTCGTGTCCACTGGGGACTCCCATGAGTTGATTACTCGAATGATGGAGTATGTAGAGGCAGTGAGTGCGGCCAGTACAGAACTGTTGGTGTCCAAGTTCGAGGACGTGCTGGACCAACTCGACGATCGTATTCCTACACCTGGTGTGTCCTTCAGCGATGATGAAGAGTCGGAAACGGAGTCGGAGACGGAGTTGGAGTCGGCGATGCAGGACATTCAGCCGGAGGCTGTACCCTTACCCAAGCCGTATGCAGAGAAACTGAAGTTACGGTTCCTACAATACCTAGGCCAGTTACCTGTACTCGGCTTTAATTCGGGGCGATACGACTTGAACATGGTGAAGGAATTTCTCTACCCTTACTTGGCCCAGTCCGATACCATCAAGTCCGTCATCAAAAAGATCAACAACCACATGGCCCTCACCACCACATCACTTCATTTCCTGGATGTACGCAACTACTTAGCTCCAAATTACAGCTACGATCAGTGGGTAAAGGCCTATGACTGTGCACAAACCAAAGGGAGGTTCCCTTACACCTATATGTCAACGCTCGACCGCTGGAGGAAACACAGTTACCACCCCGGGCCGCTTTCTTCGACGATCTGAAGCAAGTGGAATGTCCGGAAGATACGTACCTGGAACTACAGCAAGTATGGAACGACCAACATATGCACACTTTGCGTGATTTCCTGGTGTATTATAACAACTTAGATGTGGTTCCATTCCTCGAAGCGGCCGAGAAAATGGCCTAACTCTTTCGGGATCAAATGCGCGTGTACATATTCAAAGAGTGCTTGAGTTTACCGGGTCTCGCGCTTCGCCATCTTTTTCAAGATTGTTCCACGTACTTTTCACTCATACAACAAAAAGACGCGGATATGTATGATTGTTTAAAGCAGAATATCGTCGGCGGACCTAGCCTTATTTTCCACCGTTATCACGAGAAGGACGTCACCACCCTTCCAGGTGGGAAACCCTGTGCCAAAATCATCGGATTTGACGCCAATGCCCTGTATCTGTGGTCTCTCGCCCAACCTATGCCCAGTGGGCATTATACACGCTGGTTGGCGGAAGGCCAGCATTTCCGACCTGAACGTACACCGTACAAGCATCTGGCTGACCAGTGGTTGGACTGGGAAGCCGATCGACGGGGAATTTCTATACGACACCAAACCAACGCCACAGAGAAGCGGATAGAAGATCGTCGACTCCCCGTCGATGGGGTTGCTATACTCCAAAATAAACCCACCGTATTCCAATTTTACGGGTGTTACTGGCACGGCCACCAATGCCATTCTAGCGCTGGCCGCTTCAACGAACGACGTGGAAAATCGGCGGAAGAACTACGGGCAGAAGTGGTGGAGAACGGGGATTACGTGAAAGAGATGGGGTACCAGCTCATCGAAATGTGGGAGTGTGAATTTCACACCATGTGCCAGGCCCTCCCATACTTACGTCGCTTCCTTAAAGCGCGAGAGTACCCTCTCAGTCGCCGACGACTCCTGACCCAGCCACAGCTTCTCGGCGCCGTTCGTTCCGGGGACCTCTACGGGTTTGTAGAATGCGATCTGCATGTTCAAGACAACCTCAAGCCACTATTCGCCCAGTGCCCTCCCATCTTTAAAAACACGCTGGTGAGTCGGGATGACATTGGAGACACCATGGGTGCTTATGCTGAGCAACACGAATGCCTGCCTCGTCCTCGTCGGATGCTGATCGGAAGCATGTGGGGAGAAAAAAATTTGCTGTGTACCCCTCTGCTACAGTGGTACATGAGCCACGGCCTCGAAGTGACGCGAGTGTACCAAGTCCTTCAGTACGTACCGAACGACTGTTTTGCGGGGCATGCCGACATCGTCACATCTGCCCGTCGTAAAGGCGATAAAGATCCTAGTCAGGCCATTATCGGCGAATCCTGGAAACTCACGGGCAATGGTTACTATGGAAAAACGGTCACCAACCAAGACAAGCATGTCAACGTGAATATCTGCACCACCCAACAAGCGCGCAAAAAGATCAACTCGCCTCTGTTTCGATCCGTGGACGTCATCGATGATGATACGTATGAAGTCAGTTCAGCCAAGAAGACCATTCGTTACAACCTTCCGCTCCAAATTGGATGTATGGTATACCAGGTGGCCAAGCTGAGGATGCTGCAATTTTTATACGATTTCATGGCGGTATATTTCAACCCATCAGACTGGCAACTCATGGAGATGGACACGGACTCTGCCTACATGGCCGTCTCTAATGCGGATTGGGAGTCACTCGTCAAACCTGAATTACGTGCGCAGTATGAGGCGGAACGGGACCAGTGGCTACCCCGACGCGAGCATTACCAGTACGACAAGCGGACGCCGGGTCTCTTCAAGTTAGAGTGGAGTGGAGATGCCATGATCGCCCTGTCGTCCAAGACGTACTATTGTTACGGAGGTGATGGAAACAACAAGTTTAGTTGTAAAGGCGTCAACCGACGTGACCCTGCCATCGACAAAGCCCTCTACCTGGGCGTGCTGCAAAGCCAGGCCAGTGCGAGTGGCACTAACAGAGGATTCCGGGTCGTCGACCACCAGATGCGAACCTACACCCAGAAACGAGATGCCTTCACATTTTTCTATCCGAAACGGAAAGTCCTTCCCGATGGAGTCAGTACCACCTACCTGGACTTGTGAAACTTTTTTGATAGTATGAGTTAAACTAGTACTGTAAAACAATTAACATACACCTGTAACAGTCGGGATGGCCGCCGGGCGCCGGTTAACAGTGCTGGTCTGCGCAATGCAGGTCGTAGGTTCGAATCCTACTCCTGACAGTTTTTACAACTGTATTGTTCACATTCTTTGTACATATTTTAACCATTCTTGTTCGCCTGAATATAATTGTAACTCTACTGTTCACATTCTTTGTACATATTTTAACCCTTCTTGTTCGCCTGAATATAAAAAAAGTCAAAACGTCACTTGTGTTTTCATGAATTTTTTATTGAACATCAATGAACGTCAAACAATAAGAACGCATTTAAGACAACCAGAGAAATGGGGCATGCACATTAAAACGAGAGGCAGCCCAGTCGTACACTAAGACATCACGGTCTTCGGCTTGAAAATAATCATCAAACATTTGTACAATCATTTGCATAGAATGTCCTCTACTCCGGTGCGTGAGATAAAACACACAGTACTGTCCGCATACACTACTCAAGGGTCCTTGTAATCTTTTAGTATTCCAACGCCACACTGTAGTAGATTCGTCTATGAACTGGGTCAAATCGGGATGCACGGGTGCAAGTCCGTAGGAATCAAAGTATTCTCCTTGACCCAGGGCGTCCACGTATACAGCCACCCAATGTTCACCCGGTCGAGTACCAGGGTCAGTATTCAGAATGTAGGCCGCAGGGGTGGATGGGGTGGGAAAGACATTGCGTGAAAACACACCTCGAAAGGGTACCCGGGGATCCTGCTGGAGTATGGCGATGAGCTGCTCTGTATCCATAACTCTAGCTGGCGTAGTCACACAGGACGTTTCTTTGCTGATCCACGGTGATGACGTTATCAAACGTAGAATAGTCCACAAATCCAATTCACTGTTGGTAGACGGACACGACTCGGAGTGAATGAATGCCATTATGCGAAGATGTCTCTCCTCTTCTTCTTCTTCTGGGGTGTGCGTCGTCGGTGTGTTGGCTGTCGAATGACTCTACCCTGTGATGGGGGTTGTCTTTTAAGGGCTTTGGCCACCAAGACGCCGCCTGCTTCTTTGGCCCGTCGTTTCAAGGCTTGTCGGGGTGCCGTCTCACTCAAGACATCACCGGCCACTTGCAGTCCACTGCGTACCGCTTGTTTGCCCACCGCTTTTACGCCACGTGTCACCAGAGGTAAGAACGTTTTCACGATGCTTCCCAGTATGTTTCCCAACCCGTGACCTCGTTGCATGCGTGCACCGCTAAAGACCGGACCTCCACCTCCCGTTTGTTTCTTGTAATAGTCGGCATAGCTGGCCGTATGACACTGGTAAGGTACGTACATTATACGAAGTGGGAATGAAGTGTCAGCACCACTTTCCCTCGTTCGAATGCCACCGGGCGTCCCGTGTCATCTCTTATATCCACCGTGATCGTGTTGATATCGGAATGTCGTACGGGTAGGTAGAGTATGTGGTTGAAACTCTGGGTGACTTGATCTCCATAGTTCTTTCTAATGGGGACCACCCGTAACAGAGGTGTGTTGACATCTCCCACAACGTGGTTGTCGACCACGTCCGAGTAGACGTAGAGTCCGTACATACCCACTTTCATAGCAATGTCGCCTTCGTCGGTGGTTGGGCCCGGGTAGACGGAATAAGGGAGACCTAACATTTGCTGTAGGGTGGGACTGAGTTTGACACTCACGTTGGGGCTGAGAAGGATACAGGCCTTGTCGTTGTGTGTGTTGTAATCGAACTCCACATGATTCTTGAAGGGATAGGGTTTTGAATTATTCGTGACTACCTGTAGAGACTTATAATGCATCAGTGTTCTCAAGCCATCCATGAACTCTTTGGGGGTATCGTATTGGCCTTCGGGTAGGGTCAGCCGGGTTACTTTGCCTTCGTAGGTCACCTCGTACCACACGTCCTTGTCTCGTACGTTGTACCACGAGTTAGTGTATTGCATATCCACGAGTCCGCATTCCCATCGTCCAGGTAAATGCAACGGTTGCGGTAACTAGGTCACGTACTTGGCCAAGGTGTTGTCAGGAGACACATCGAGCGAACTGTTACCGGGCAACGTGAGGTAAAACATGACGACTAAGCTTTTCTGTTTCTGCTCCTGGCTTTAATAGGGTCCCCTAGTAGGGGTCCCAGGTCTTGGGGGGTCCCCTGCCGTCGTGATCGGCGCTGTGTGGCCGGCATAGAGGTCGCATAGGGGTGAAAAGAACGTCCCCGCCGTGAAGGTGTTTTGGGAGGGGTCTGCGGTTGCCATTCCCAGGTATGGGGAAGTCGAAAGGGTGCTTGCATCCAGTTCCAGCGTTCACGATTTCCTACCAATTCTCGAGGGACGTGTGTGTCTTTCAACGCTCTAGCAAAGGCTTCTCAACCCGGTGAATTAGAGTGTTTGCGAGAACGTACCGTATCGTTGATCATAGCGGTGATATGAGACCCCGGGACCGCTTGGTTTCGAATAAGCAGCTGCCCCTGGTCGGTCCAACGCATATCAGGATTCTGTTTCATCCGGTCCAGCAATAAACGAGCCTTGGTCTTGAATGCCTTAGGGACACTGGCCAACACTTCCTCTTCGAGCTGAGGTGGGGCAGAGGATGAGGTTGTTGATGTTGGTGTGGGTGGTGTGGGCAGTGTGTGGGTGTTGAACCACCCCTATATTGATCCATAAACGTCTTGTACCGGTTCAGCGTCTGATGGTAAAGTTGAATTTTCTCGTGATCGGGCAGTCGGCGTTGAAGTATACTATTCATCTCTTCATCGAGGGACTGCAGTTGTTGTACCGTGGCAGGAACAGGGTAGGATGATTGCAAACTTTGTAACAGTCGAGGTTCGACCAGCATCATTTTTTTCGTATGTTCCATGTTAGCGTCCCAAGATGGATCCTACTAACGGTCCCAGTACGGAGGCTGCTAATGGCGCGAGGAGTGCCCCGAGAAATCCACCTCGCTGTAACACCTGTTTCTTTTTCTTTAAACTTCCTGTCTTCTTCACCGGCGTTCGGAGACCCGTCTTGTGCCGTTGCAATTTCCCTTTCTGCAGGGGACTGAGAGGAACAAGCCTATGTTTATGTATACTATGATTGTCTTTTTGAATTTGGTGCTAATACTGTTATATGGAATATGGAATAGGTCTTTGGATTATGGACGCGGATATTCTCTAATGGACGACGGCTGAATTATGGATGACGGGCTAGACGCTTGTAATTCCCTTTTAACACATTATGAGCGACTTCACACAAGCACCGTAGCAATCCCGCGTCCGCCCCGCGCACCAGGGCCCGAACCACCTCCGGTGGCGCGCTGCGTAACATGCGGAGCGCCAGCGCGTGCTTCCGTATCCGCGCAGACATGATGAGAAAGTGAATGGTTTGAAGTCCGCTCTTGTTCTTTTATTTGGGCGTGTACACCGTCTGGAACTCTCCGGGGTACATGTGGGTCCGCAATCGAAGTGCCGAAGGTGTCCCTTGTTTCAAGTCGATGAGCAGGTAGCCGTGGGCCTCCTGGGTGGCATCTTCAAAGGCTTCCCGAACAAAGGCCGTGTTTTTAGGGTACATCTGTTTCGCCAGGTGCATAATTTGTGACGCGTCTCTGGGGTTTTTGAACAACACCACATACTGGGCATTCAAACTGATGTTCCTGTGCTCTTTGTTCTTACTGAAGAGATTTTGGACGATGTAGATGATACTCAGCCGACGATGATGACTTCCTTTGGTAAAAAGCCGGGTGACTCGACTATCCGTTTCGGCCATCAGATCATCCGCGACCACCAACGTGTCTTCTGGGGTATCCTCTGGTGGTAATCCTTCCACCAAGGTAAGTCCAGGCCTCCGTGCCAGTTCCTCGTACGCAGGCTGCCAAGCTCCATAACACCAAAGGATGCGGGCCACGGGAGGAGAAATGAGGGCTGGCTCCTCGATGAGACGTTGAACGAAGTGTGTTTTCCCCGACCCGGTCGGTCCAGCGATGAGACACGTGAAAGGATGCTGCCACCGTGGATCCATCCAGTTATTTGGTGTTTTGGGCTAATCGTTCAGAGGCCCACCACCGTTGTTGCGGATCCCACCGTGTGTCGTAGTCTGCAGGACACCGTTGCCGTGGTAATCGTGGTACAAGACCTACTATAGGATAGGTCTCCCTGCTCCTGACCCTCGTGAGCCTGTTCGGGCCTAGAGTAGTGGTTGCGATGATCGGGGGTACTCTGCTGAAGATTGAGGGTTCCTTCGTTGGGTGTCGAATGATCTCCCTGCTACGCGGAGCCCCCCTCGTGATGGGTGTACTCTTCGTGGATGCGATGATCTCCCTGCTGAAGATTGAGGGTTCCTTCGTTGGGTGTTGAATGATCTCCCTGCTGCCCGGAGCACCCCTCGTGATGGGTGTACTCTTCGTGGATGCGATGATCTCCCTGCTGAACGGATCAGCTCTCGTGATGTTTGGTGCTTCGAAGATGATGGTGTTGTTGCTGTTGTTAGCGTATTGACGTTGAGGGTAGGTAGGTAGGCAGGCTATCAGGTACGCCAAGTCGTAGAAGACACCTCCAAACAACACATCTAGAAGTGTTAGTATACACACGACAGTACAGACTTGTCCTTTTCGAGTACGCAGCAGTAAAGGAAGTTGTGCACTATCCATGGTACAACCCTAGACTAAAGGCTGTAGGAGATGTGAGGTAGAATTTATATCCGTTTCATGTCACGGGCAGAGACCCAGGAATTAAACGAACTGGGCCAACCTTGCCATTTGACGAAATGATAGGGGATTACGACCGGTTGTAATTCTGCCTCGTAAAACGTGCCTTGCAGTGTTTCTCCTTGTAGATCTTCCAGTTGATAGACGTGTGGGTTTCGGGGACTATAGCGAGCGATGACAAAATCCTCATCACTCCAGTTGGGCAAGTAACTTTTCTGAAATTGTCCTTTGACTTTACTGATCCGTACCACATCTCCGCGTTTGTAACGGGATGAAGACTCTTCTTCAGGCGGTGAGTAGAGCGTACGGCGCACTTGATGTTCGTTGCGTTCCGTCACATCGATGGGCGCCCGTTGGATACTGCGATGATAGGCTCGATTGTACCCTCGAACCAGTTGAGGTAGCACATCGATGTACCGTCGGGTGTTTTTGGCTGTAAAATACTTGTACATCCGACCTTTCAAGGTCCGATTGAACCGTTCTACCACAGAGGCTTTGGTTTCGTTGTACGTATGTAAGAAAAGCACCTTCTGTTTCTTGAGAAAGGCTTGAAAGTGTCGATTGAGAAATTCTGTGCATTCATCTGTTTGCAAATAGAGAGGTTTGCGACCTGTCTTGAAAATCTGCCGGAACGCCTGTACAAGATTCTCCCCTGTTTTGGTCCGGATGGGTACCACCCAGGCGACCTTGGATAAAATATCGATACAGGTCAACATGTACCGATGTCCATCATTGTGGGTAGCAAATCGACTCATATCGACCAAATCTGCCTGCCATTGTGCGTCTATGCCTCCTACGATGACTCGGTCACGGCGAAAATGCCGTCGGGCTGCTCGATGTAAGCTATAAGTGTCTTGGGTTTTTAACCATTCGCGAACTTCAGCTCGACTGATGCCTTGGGACTGCGCAGCTCGAGCGAGCGCTCCCACAGCGCTATAAGCGGCTGGACTGTCTGAACTGTAATACAATTCCGTTAACACCTTATCCACATGTGTTGTACCCTTATCCTTTCGGGTGTCCCTACGGGTTCGCTTCATGATGCGACTGACGCTCTAGACTGTGTGGCTCCTATAGATATAGTACCTCATCGACAATGGGGACTACTTGTTCCAAAGCCGCCCATAGATCGGGGTCCAGGGTAAAACCACCGTCGTTCAGACAGAGGAGTCGAGCGAAAAAGGGACGCAGAAAATGTAGACGTCGTCACACAGGTGAATGCTATCACCGTCCAGGTCACCCAACAACATCCGTTTCAAGGTAGTCCATCCTTCCGGTTACAAAGAGACGTGCGCTTTGGGTTCAGGCGTACACCAACACCTAAGTCCGCTATCGATGAGGTCCACTCGTTTGGGGTACAACAATAGGGTGCAGTCAGGTGTAAGCCTGCGGGTAGCCACAGTCCCTTCTTTCACCTCGGGGTGTAGTAAGTCATCCACCTCGGGGAGTACATCTTTCAGTGCCATCCATAAGGGTGGTCAGAGTGTGATATGGGTACCTCCACACTGTTCCAACCGGGGAAAAGGGAATCCTCTCCAGCAGTGCGAATGTGCACACCGACTTCCACGTGCATGAAATCCCTTTCGGGCTCTTTTCCCTGTAACAATCGTGTCAATAGAGTCCAGCCTGATAGCGATAACAAAATCTTCACCTTCTGCGGTGCGTCTTGGACCAGCTCCAGGTGATCGTCATTGACGATGAGGTAGACGTCGGACGTCAGTTGGAATAACGCAAGCTCTGTTCCGCTCGCTGCCATGGTGGGGAATGAAAAGCGAACGGTTAGAGAGGTGGCTTTATAGTGTACCTGTTGGGTAGGGTTTTATACACCGTGTGAGTCATGGGTACTTGTTATACTCGCTTGCGCCATAAGGTCAATAAGGTTAGAAATGCGTAGACTACGCCCTGTGAATCGGCCCCCTTCGTGAAAGTCCGTCATTGTTCGGTAGTGTAATGTTATTTGTATAGGATTTCATTTAACATGAGATTTCACTAGTCAAAGCTTAAGCACAAAATGAGGATTGTAAATTAACCCAGGAAGAATGCCGAGGCACTTTGGACCAATCGGCATCATCCTGGGTTAAAAATCACGATTTCATAGTGCCGAGCTTGGTGGGATTCTGGCAGTTTGTGTAATGTTATTTGTATAGGAATTCGTTAAACCTAGAAATTCACAGTAGCGAGCTTCAGCCTAAAAACAGGATTGTAGATTAACCCAGGAAAAATGCCAAGACACTTTGGACCCATGGTAAGACGATCATTCATCCAATGACTAAGTCCCAAACAAGAGCCAATCAGTGCGTTTTAGACAACCAATCGACATCATCCTGGGTTATTGTATGGGACTTCAATTTAACCTAGGAAATCGCTATTGAAATCTTGGTGGATTCTAGCGTTTTGTCAGTGCGCGTTTTTTGGACCAATGAGAGCCCCTAATTTTTAACCTAGGAAATTATCATTGAGACCTTGGAGAGATTGTAGCGTTCACTATTGTCCGTCAGCATTGGTATACGAATTCATTTAACCTGGGGCTCATAGCTTGAGCCTAAAAAAGAAGATTGTAGACAGGCAGAATACCGAAAAACTTTGCACCCATTGACATCATCCCAGGGTAGTGATTTTTTAACCCACGATTTCACAGTAGCGAGCTTGGTGGGATTGTGGTGTTTTGGTAGCGTGCCTTTTTGGACCAATGAGAGCTCGCTATTTCAACCAATAGATTTGTCCGAACGAGGCGCCAATGGACGAGCTTCGCGCCTTTTAGACAGCCAATCGATATCCACCCCATTTGAGCTTATAAACTCCCAGCCCCGCGCAGAGAAGCACATTCAATCACAATTTTTCTTCGACAACACTTGGACAGACAACATGGGAAAAACAAATCTAGTGGCCAAGATGTCCACGGGCGGGACGAGAAGAAGGATAAGGAGAGAGAGGACGGTGCACGACGAGTACATGGGAAGAAGTGGTGTGTGGGAAGATCGACGACAGCTGGCGAGAGCCGTTAAACAATTTTGGCTAGAGGAAATACGAAAATGGACTACGAGGAATATAAATCTATCTCGACTGGCGTGGCGTAACCTCCACCATTTAGTGACCAGGGCGCCCAGCAATTTAGAGGGGGAAGACTGGTTGGCCGCTTTGGAGGACGTGTTGGAAGACCAACAACCTCAGCCAGTACTCCAACGACAACTCCAGCCAGTCGACCTCCAGCTGCGGGAATTACAAGCCTACCAACAACAACAACAGCGCCAGCCTGAGTTCGTGGACGTCAGCGAGGTGGAACAGCAGGACCAACAACAGCCCGGGGGGAGAATTCCCCCTTCCTGAGACAACAGGGTAAAAAAACATCCAACGACCCTTTTCAGGGCCAACCAGTCCTTCGAAAGGGGACTTTTTAATCTGGCACATTGAAATTAACATGAGGTCCTACACTCTCCTCTCCTCTATGAATGACACACTAACGTGGTAAGGTTGCCTAAAGTGAGTGAGCCGTAAGTCCATTTGTTTCAAGTTTGCCGTACTTTTAACACAGTCGTGCAGGTGAAATTGGGCTTTTGAAACGTGGAAAATGAAAAAAAGTTTTATGCAGCCGTTAGTTTTATAAAATTTTCAGGGTTACAAGATAACATGCCAAGGTATAAATTTAAAATTGTTTTAGATCTCAACTGGGTGTTTATTAAAAATTTAGCCCGCTTCCAAATCTTGCAGAAAGCACACATCATTTTGTCTTTTCTTTCTGGCCATGATGTCTAGACAGATTTCGCTGACGTCCGCGCGCCCTGAGCCTTTTACGGTAGAGAATAAAAAAGCGGGCTGTCGGTCGTCTGCTACACACATTCATGCCAACCACATCGACGGCTACCACATCACCATCCGAGGGGACCCAGTTGGTACAGCTAAGACATCTTCTTTTCTAACTAAAAAGCACAACACCAACTCCCACACCTTCCCCTTGCATACAGTGAACACTGACACACATTAGTTGAATTTCTAATATTTATTAACAGTAGAATGAACATAAGAGTTTCACCGGCTCTTTGTGTTAAATTTTTTAAAAGCATTATACGGTGTCACCATGATGGTAGAATGAACATAGAATGAACATAGCATGAACATAGAATGTAGGAATACGGTAATGTCTGAATGTTCAATATTTAGTTAACAAGACTTGTTTGAAATCATGCCTTTCATGTCTGAATGTTCAATATTTAGCCAACAAGACTTGTTTGAACTCTTCCGTGTCTTTTTGCCACGCGTGCACGAATAGGAAGGCCGCAATCTGCTCACGGGGAATTCTCGGTGGACAGGCCGCTTCCAATGCCTCAGTGATTTCCGTCTCGTTGATGTCGTGTAACGCCTCAGTCACCAGCGCGTCTGACGGTGCCGCCAAAGGATGCAGACCATCCAGACACGTATGCATGTCTACGATCCGACACAGCCTGCACATTGTTGGATACGCTCACCTTCAATGCGCGGTTTAAGATGATTCAGGAAGGTTTCAATGTACTTTTTGTAGATATACTCAGACAGCTGGTCATCCAGAGCTTCAGAAATTTCGTGGGCGAGGTGCTGAAGCTTCCGCCATGCAGGTATTTGCAGGGTGACTCCCTCGGGTAAAGGAATACGCGTAGTATCTGTCTTCAACTTCCATTTACGAATATGTACCAGCAGCATGTCGTTGAACATAGAACAGGTGAGGAAGACATCGTCTCCACAACAAAATGTATGTTCCATGTGGTTCTCAATGACTGCCTCGACGACTTGACTTTGTGTGTATCTCTGTACTCTTTTCCATTGCTCAAACGCCAAGGCAATATGCTTAGGTTGTTTATCGTCCCAACCTGGTGCATTAAAGTGCACTTGCTCATCTTTCACGGTTACAGTTAAATAGGTCGTGAGCTCTCAACTGGTGATCTGGGCCGCCTGGTAGGCCTGCTGGATGATATCATTCATCTGCTCCACAGACATAGGCGTTAGCATCTCTTCCTCCGCTTGCTGAGGCTCTTGCTGAGGCATTATTAAAGGTGTTAGTTGGGGACGTTTGGCTGGTGGATAGGACTCTTCCGGGTCTTCCTGGGCACGTTTGCTACCTGTACTCTCTTAGGGGATGTCTATGACTAAGGTATGTTCCTCGGCTTGAAGTAGAGAGGCTATTCCCGCATTCCCCGTCTCTCTCAGCGCCTCCAAGAAGGCTTGAAATGCTAAAGGACCTCGGCGTGGTAGAGTGTCCATGAGGGCTCTGTTTCGTGCTGTATTGGTATTCTGTGCCATGATGTCTTCTTCCATGTATGTAGTGATTACGTTTCTCACCAGAAGCAGATCACATAGTTCGGCCACATTCATCATCTCACTAATGATCTGGACACGTTGCTGCATCAGCTTAGCTCGGTTAGAGGAGTCCATGGCTGTTGAGGCAGGTCTTGAGTAGGCTGGTCAGGTAGCTCCGATCGGCAGGGCAATGAATGAAGCAATTCCTAAAAATTCCCTCTTTTATACGTTTTTCCGTGACATTCGTGTCTTTTCGGCAAACTCCGTTTCTCTTACGGTCACCTCCGTGTCTTTTCGGTAACGTCCGTGACTCTTCGGGCACCTCCGTGTCTCTTCGGTAACCTCCGTGACATCTTCGGCCACCTCCGTGTCTCTTCGGTGACCTCCGTGATATCTTCGGTAACCTCCGTGTCTCTTCGGGCACCTCCGTGACATCTTCGGTCACCTCCGTGTCTTCCTCCGTAACTACTCGACTGTTCCGGTGTAAACTCGGATGTACCCGGAACACACAGCTAAAGGACCCGGATATAAGCCCCCGGATGTAAACCACGGATGAACAGGTCAGTACACGCATTCCTATCATTCAATATGACCTTGAACTATCACCTGATCTCCCCGTGATTCCCCAAATACAAGTCAGTACACGCATCCCATCAATGGTATTGCTAAAGGATCCGGATATAGGGCAATCCTTGCGAACGTGCAACAATGTTGCAATTCGGGGAGCCAGGTGCTCGGCACGTGACAACCCCAAGCAGATGACAGCGAAATTCTGTCGGGAAAAACCCCTACAGTCAGTACATGGCCTATCATGTTCCCATCTCACCGAAAAGACGGACGTACCCTTCGCACCTCACCGAAAAAACACGAAAGTGAACGACATTGTAGGGAAAAACCCCACAGACAGGTCAGTACATGTCCTATCAGGTTCACAGGTCACGCCCCATTCGCCCAGACCGGAAGTGACGTCATACCGCACGTGATGGGAAAAACCCCAACCCTAACATGTCTAAACATGATCCAAGGTCAAATACAAGATGAAAGGATACAGGTCAACTCAAGTGCACTCATTGACCTTTGACCTCTGTCACGTGATATGCAAATTTCTGAGGTCAAAGGTCAATACGCGGGAATATCAATGCTATATACTACTCACCTTCATGCTAAAAATCAAGGTTATAATGTCAACGGTTCTCCTTATTTTGCCGACGAAAGGATTCGGATGGACTCACTCATTCCCTCACTCACTCACTCACTCACTCATTGACTACCGGACAATTTGCAGATGGTAGCCTACTTCGCAGGAATATTTCATACTTATAGAGTACGGTATATGCTATCAATTCACGAGGTAATCCGCATGTCACAGTGAGTGTTTTTTCTACAGTAAAATGACTATACAATGGAAACCTCTTAATTGCATACCTTAAATCTAGGACTATTTTATGCATTTATCTGGTCGTTTCACATCCCATTCGATTTAGCAGAAATCTCTATTAAACTGTATGTCATTAAGTGGGTTTAACTGTATAAACTTACCTTTAGGAGAGAAGTAACTGTATCATTGCAATTATCAGAAGCCGTGATTTCAAATGTCTTGACGGCCGGTAACGGACCCAGATCCTCGATGTTCGGTTCCCACCGGAAGTACCCGGAGGCCTGGATCACAGCGTCGTCGTCTTCAACCCACAGCGCCACCTGGGAACCTTCCGGATCAGTGGCGGCCAGGAGGTGATCCACTATGTCTCCCTCAAAGATCCGAACTTCCTCACTCGGAATATGTATGACTGGAGGTTTGTTGTCTGGAAATGGAAAATCCTAGAAATATGTTTACTGGTTCAATTATGCAAGCATTGAAAACATGAGTGTGACTATAACCTCCGAACAGGGTTGTCTCCCATTAGGTTCGACATAACAGAGGGGGAGACAACCGTGTTTTTGGAGGTTGGTGTGCGTAGTCAAATCTCCATGTCTGAGGGACGCTTTGAAGTTCGTCAAATTTTGTCTGCACACTAACAGATGGTACGTAATTGCTCAAACTTTGCGTTTTGCAAGAATGACAGCGGGATAACAATTATGAGATGATACAGTACCTTTTGGCTTGGACCATGCGTATTGGTTTATTTCCGGAACACATTGCTGACAAGAATTCCGGGAATTTGTCTCTAGGTTTTTATAGCACACTCCATTTATCAAACAGGTTTCTTCCTGGGAATGAAAAGAAAATAGATTGCAATTGTTCTATCATTGATCCAGGATAAATTAATCTCTGATTCGCCAGTCGTGTAATATGGTGATCCCAATGAGTTCTCAAGCCGCTATTTAACAATCTCGTACACGGTAAGTCATCCCCGGTTGTTTTGAATAGGATGTCGATATCCGAAGATTGCAGTGTCGCTTCAGCAGAGATCGAAGGTAATTTGGTCGGTTATGAAAATTCAACCAGTCTAAATTTTGTTTTAAGACAACAAATTATTGTGATATGAAAACAATCCTTGTTATTTGGTAAAACTTTCTTCTGTAAGAATGCAATAAATGCAGCAGACTGGAATGGTACCTTCAAGCTCATCAGTATTTGGGCCATCCTTGCAAGCTAGTGTATCGATACATAGCAGTTACCCATAGCAGTTCTGGATATAAATAGATCCAGTGGATTTCTCTAAATCGAACCAATCAGAAAACGCGTTCAGCTAGCTCATTACACCAATTCGCTGCGAGGTTTGAGGATTGAAGTTTGTCGCTGGTCAAACTACTTTGATGTCAGGCAGAAATCGACCTTTATGAGAAAGCAACATACGCAGGCTTGGGATACCGACATGCTTATTCCAAACAACCGCAGGGGATGAAATGTACAAGATTGTATAATAGAGGCAACGACTCAAGAAATTCGAATCATCAAAAATGTCCAGGTATAGAACAAAGGGTCTATAGACTGAGAAGCCTTTATTTGAGCTCCATGACTCGTAACACGCCTCGGAATTAGATCTAGGTGATGATAATATAAAATATCACACTCTATGATTGTCATCTCTAGCCTTACTTTTGTTGTGCAGCCGAGTGTTCCACTCTGGGGACAATCCTGGCACAAAGAGTCATACACAAGTATTCGACGTCCGTCCAGCGTCCGGCCGATTTTGTCTGTTACCTATGAACAGATATTTTATTGGCATGATCCATTCAGTCAGTTCAAACTGTTTGATATGATTGTCTTAACATTATTTTATTTAATTAGTGTATCCAATAGTTAAAAGTCTCACTTAGTGTACATACTAACTTGCCCGAATTATGCGGTAAAAGTAGCGGAAAAGGACAAATGACAGATGTGAAACGTGAAGGGAGCAAAGAGCAGGTGACGTCATCGCCGGAGGTGACGTAATGACCGGAAATGACCCAATCATCGGAAATGTTGTGACGAGGGCCTCGTATTCTCTCGTCTCTCGGTTGTACAGCTTCGAATTATATTTGCCTTCAAACTTTGATGTTCATAGGCACTTGGTTTACAGTCGGTGTTCAATGTCTATAAAGCAAAGAGACGCATGGCATCTACATATATTTTCTTAAAGTAGTTGAGTCACTGGGGACAAATACGACGACCATAAAAATAAAATTTGATGCTTATTGACATGATTAACAACATACTGGCAATTCCAGCCGATATATCCTAAGCTTTGCCCTGATTGATCAAGTTTTGTACTATGTAAATAAAAGATACGTTTTAATGGTGAGATCCTTCGATTAAACACGTTTGAAAATCTCGTGTCCTCTTTAGCCTCTGACAGTCATAAGATATCCACTATTATCGGATTTCTTACACTGATCAAATTATTCACCAGCTCCTGAATGCAAGGGTTTACCTTACAGGAACTCTATACGAGACACTGCTAGAATCATATCCTCGAACATGGACTGCCTTTTGCCATAACAACAGATTATTCTGTGTGGGACAGGCTCCAGATAACATATCAAGTTCACGTAATATCTTGTCTATCCATATGGTTTCCCCACTTCCCGTGGGTCCCACAATTTTCATCGTAAATGGATGATGCAATGGTTTCGCAGCATCTTGTATATGTAGTTTTTCATCACTATCGAATTCAAACGTCATTACTATTTGCTTAGGGGTATTATCTTCTAACTGAAAAAATGATTGTCGCTGACCTTCTGTTTGTAGTACTGTCTTTCAGTAATATCGCCTTAAATTAAACCGATTAGTTTTTTGAACATGTGACATTCATTAAAAATGGCTAGCGTTTCTGATCAAATGACTTTCCGAAGAATGAAGACTGATAACTATGCATCTTCTTAATGTAGGACAAAACCAAACTTATAACTCTTCCGAGCTCTCCGGAGTTCCCCGTATCTCTCCGGAGGTGTCCGAATCTCTCCGAATCTCTCTAGAGCTGTTCGGAGATTTCAGAATTTCTTCGGATCTCTGAAGCTCCCCCGGGGTACTCCGTAGCTCACCGGAGAGCTCCCAGCAGCCCCGGAGAGATTCGGAGAGCTTCTCAGAGCTTCCGAGTATAGCATATTCTATATAGTCGCATTGTAAATGATCGCTGCTGTGACTACTAGTATAGAATGGTCGTTGCATGAGGGATTTCAGTTTCCTCCATGTATCTTAACGCTATCTGGCCTGGGTGATTTGGGGTGTACCGCAGTCTGGAGAGGGTGAGGCGAAAGTGTCCCCCCCCCCACCCCTATATATTCTTGCTATCCCCAAGGCTAGACGATTGAAACTTACAACACTATATATTTGGGTCAAGCTCTACAAGAAAATGTGACAAGATGGCCGCCGTGAGTCACAGTGGCGTCATTTTCAACAAAGGTTAATAAGTTTTACCAAATTTTCCATGCAGAAAAGCAAACAATTTGAAGAAATCTGACGAAAATATCACTTTTCTAGTACCCCACATGGGGGCCATTTTGAATTTTTCCCATGATCCTCTGCTCGGTGGGTCATGCAAATAGGCTCAAAATGACCCCAATGTGATAAGCTCAACGAGTCTCAGCTCTAAGTTTTTCGTCGTTTCGAAGATAAGAGCAAAAAGCCAACAAATGTGCCCCCCCCAAGTCCAGGTAGGGTTAAAGCTGTCACGTGGCATGATCAGTATATCACATCTCGTGTTAATCTCTTTGTGTCGTGAATTATCAGGTGTCATGTGTTATCAGATGTCATAGAAGGATAATGTAATCAGCTGCCCACAGCTGGTATAAATTTCCAGGGATTATCAATCTCGCAAATTAGTACGGCTCTCTATACCCTATATCTACCACATTTCACATTATACCCTCCTTTCGTCTCACTTTCCATTGATCCCTGTACCCTAATTATTTCACATTCCACACTATACCCTTCACATTTCGCATTGCTTCCTGCTGATTGCACCTTAAACCCGTGATCTTAATATTTGACCTTTCCAGTGATTACATCTTTTTCGGTGATTATATCATTGCCAACGATGAAGTCACCTGATCCCGTCACATTTGTAAAATTTTCAAACGACACTTTTTCTGTTTGTTTGGTGGAAGTTACTGTGACGTTGCCAGGAATCATTTTACCTCAACACTGAACGCGTGGATTGGAGACTTCTTGGCACCGACTATCCGAGCACGCCTTATCTCCCCTGGCGGAAGCGCGCATCTGACGCCGACATCCGGAAGTAACCGAGTAGAGGTCGCTATTCCCGCTACAGATGGCATCCATGCTTCACCTGAGAACTATAGTAAGAAAGTGGATTTATGAAAACGTCTTGTCTTACATGAGATATTGAGAAGAGAAAAAACGACAGTAATTTGAAAATAAAGTTTGACCATATTAGCGAGACTCACTCGATACTGTAACAGAAAATAACTTGTGCTGCATAAGCAGTAATATATCCACAATTCCTCGCGGAATGAAGTCAGTTGGCGACAACTGAGATACGGTTTGGGAAGATGTTCAATGAATGGTGTTTCCCCATGGCAAATGGGAGGAGAAAAGGTCTTCTTTCTATAGTCCTGTAGAGATATACTTACATCTATATAACGGGGAAATGTGTCAAATGTATTTTCGTACTTGTGTTCATGGAGCTTCATGGGGAAATCTGCTGCGTGTTTTAGATTTCCGATATGCCTTATTAATACTTCCTTTTAGAAAATTCTCTATCCAGATATATGAAAACGTAATTTCAATTCTCTATCCACAGATGTGAAAACGTAATTTCAATTCTCTATCCAGAGATGTGAAAACGTAATTTCAATTCTCTATCCAGAGATGTGAAAACGTAATTTCAATTCTCTATCCAGATATGTGTAAAACGTAATTTGAATTTTGTATCCAGAGATGTGAAAACGTAATTTCAATTCTCTATCCAAATAATTTGAAAAAGTAATTTCAAATCTCGATCCAGAAATGTGAAAACGTAATTTCACTTCTCTGTCCAGAGATGTGAAAACGTAATTTCAATTCTCTATCCAGAGATGTGAAAACGTATTTCCAATTCTCTATCCAGATAATGTGAATAAGTAACTTCAAATCTCGATCCAGAGATGTGAAAACGGCAATTCCGATAATTTCAATTTTCTATCAAGAGATGTTAAAACGTAATTTCAATTCTCTATCCAGATAATGTGAAAACGTAATTTCAATTCTCTACCCAGATAATGTGAAAACGTAATTTCACTTCTTCATCCAGAGATGTGAAAACGTTATTTCAATTTTGAAGCGAATATTTCATCAAATTCGAATTTACATTCGTAGCCCACTCACGTGTAATGGTGTCGCCTTGCATTGAAACTTCGGCCTCCCGTTTCTGGCCGTGTCGAGGGATATAGGAATGACCACAGAGGTACAGTCGTCTGTGCGTCTGTCACATGTCGTGAGGTTGGCTATCGACAGGGACAACGTTTCTGTCCCGTCAGCCGCCAACAGGAATTCTACTGCACCAGTTGTCAGTGGCGAATTGAAAATGAAGCATCAAAAGTAACAAAATCAGTACAATGATTTACTAATCCGCCCTTGCCACATTGATCCTTGGACAATGCCTTGAGTTAAAGAGATAGCAAAGCGCCCGGATAGGCGAACGAGAGCCCATGCCGCCAGTCACGTCTCTGTACATCGTCCCCTGCCATTGACGCAAATGTTTAGGAAAATGAATTATTGTGGAAATTACTCATTATTGAGGACTAGTGTAACACCCGTCCTTCGGACTGGGATTTGTCCGTTTTGACCCTCATTTACACAGTGTGATCTGCCTGAGATATCACCAGGGCATCTCCCAATGCCCACAGATAAACTGACATATATTACAGTATGTAAATGTACATTTCATGTTTCTGGTCCCAGTGAGCGTTAAATGTACCCTACTTAATACAATCTCCAATATTTGTCCAGAGGCACGACACATTGCTATTCATTTATATGACAAATAACGAGTGAGCGACAACACCTTAGTATAATTAAAGGAATAACACGTACTAATAAAACAATTCTGAAGAGTATCATATGGGATACATCATTCCAGGTATAATTAAATGATTTGCTAATAATATTTTACCTGCCTTTTGGCCACAATCCGCTCCCAGATAACCGGAGTCACATACACACCCTTTCAGGGTACATCTGCCTTGTCCATTACACGACTCTGGGCAGTTAAATAGGTCTCTAAGGCCACCGGGCCAGGATACTATGGCGGCGCCACCAGCAAATTTCACTGAGCGTTCTATAATAGCGAATTCACACATATTCTCAGCTAGTGTAATGGCGTTCGATACCATGGCCGTGTCGTCTTTTAGCTGTATGTCTTTGACACAGATATCGATGGCATCGTTAATCTTTTCTCTCAGGTTGGATCCACAATACGATGCGATTGCTGAATCTAAAATAACATCAGAGCACAAAGAAAAGGCTTGCCCCTCAGTCATGCCACTCCCTGTCGGCCATCTTGGAAAATTGGTAGCCTCGGAAGAGCCGTTGTAGTCAGGTTCGAAATGATACGCGCCGCTACCAAAATGGTGCAATGTGTTGCCAAACAGTTCATCTAGCGAGGAAGAGAAATCCAACGATTCAAACACTGGAGAAAATGATTCGTGTCCGGTTAGTACTGGAGATTGTTGACCAGGCTGTGGCGGGGAAGTACCTGGAAGATCCTCACCACTTCCTGTGCCGTAAGGAGACTGAACTATAATTTTGCTACTTTCGCTATCTTGCTGTGAGTTTCCGGTTTGGACTTTGACATTTTCGTTCCGCTCCGATCTCTTACTGCGACCACGAGTTATCTCCGGGATAAATTGCGGCACAATATTTGGACCTGTGTATAAACTTGTTGTATCTTCATAAGTTAATATCTCCAGTCTGCCACGAATATCCCCAAAATCCTGACACGAATCTTTGAACGGAAATTTGTGTTCCGATTTTATGCATTGACAGTTTGGTGTTATTTGGTCCGAGTCAGTGGATGATTCCTCTGTCGGGTCAGGTAATTCTTCGAAAAGACTTTTCCCTGGATTTATTCTGCAAAAAACAAAACAATATTTGTTCTTTATAGAAATCTTACGTGATAACGTATAAGTTGTTACAGAAAAGTTCAGCCCCTTTATTTACTTCTTCCATTGTCGGTAAATATGCAAATTGAACGATTTTAGTACAATTTCGTAGCTGAACCTGAATCAAGAGAAATAGCCTGGTATAACAACGAAAGATTGCTCAATTTAAAAAAAGGAAATTGTCAATTGTAATGCATGAACTATAGGTAACGAAGCTGTAGCTACAGGTTTGCCATTTACGCTTCTTAGTCATTTGGCGTTGTGCGTGATACGCTCTTATCGCCTTCTACGAAAATGATTAGTCAACAGATTGCACCAGAATCGCATTTACCTCCACAGTTCCGCAAATTCCGCTGCCATGACTTGACTGTTCTGTCCGTGGAGAAGCTGTCCATTCGTATCATGAAGGTCATTATCAGCATTGTCGTCAAACGTACCACATAATCCAAGAGTTCGGTTAAAGGAGGAACCGGGAACCCGAAGTGTAATGGACAATCCCCAGTAGTCAACATTGGTCTTGATGCGGGCTCCATTCTTCAACAGAAGCTGGGAGAAAAGTACGAGTTTATGATTCACTGATTCAAAGAGACAACATGTTGACTTAGAACTACAAGCGGGATGTATTTTCGACGTATTTTCTGTGTATCATAGGAGTACTTACTGAGAGTACTTACGGTACTTACTGAGAGAGTAGGATTCGTATTTCGTCCAATCGCGAGAAAGTATTAAAGGAAACCTTAATGACAAAAACGATGCTGTTCCAAAAAAAAAATCGATTGACCATTCTCGACCGTTGTTTATCCCTTTCTACATCCGTTTTTCACGATCAAGAGGGAATCGTTTTTTCTTTATCGAGAGAACTCTTTCGGAGTATTGCAAGGATATACACTGCGCTGTATACTTTGCCAGAATATCTGAATACGAGTAGAACATGACGTAGTGATCTCGTGTGATTCGAAATCACCTCGCCAACGACACAAGCTGCCCGGCCAAAGAAGACCAACACATTAGCCAGCTGATAGATTCAAGTGAGCACAAACGAAATATTATAATATAAATACCACACCATGGCCGAATTTACTACTCCTATCGAATAATTGATGTGAACGAAGCGAGTACTCAGAAATTATTTCAGATGTTGTTAAACATTACCTGTTTCAATATCATTTCAACTGATTCAGGATCCAACTTTCTATTTAAATCCATGAACATGATATTGATCAATGAATATATTTCCTGGTCAGAATATACACAATGACGTTACTAAAATATATAAACTATCCGTGACTTACCGTTATCACACTGCCGTCACGTGCCTCCAGTATCTTTGTACCCTGATCGAGAGTGCCCGTAGGAACTTTGATTTCCGCTTTTCCCGGAAGTACTCGGCCATGGCACATGTCCACCGATATGATGTCGCTTCTATCACGAACAACAAATCCACAGTGGCAATATCCCACGGTATTTTGACAGTCCCATACTCTTGTGTGTATCTGTCTCGTGATTCGAATAAATACAGATTTTAACTTTTAATTTTAACGACTCATTCAACGGTATCTGTGAAACTTACGAAATAAATATTTAGTAAAGCTCTAGGGCATTATCCTTCTTGTAAAATACCTTGTACTGATTTCCTATGGATTTGAAAATTACAGAAGTTCAAAGTACATATTGAATGCAACGGCCAAGTAGCCATGTACGCAATTAAAATTTGTCACCACTGCTCCATGTAATACCATTAGTGGCGTGGTAGTTATTATCGCAAGGCGGTCAGTATATACAAAAGCGCAGTTTGAATATTATTGGAATGAATATTTCATCATATTCTGGAATTAGATAGTACTCCAGATTGACCAAACACTAAACATGATGTATCTTTATTCAGCACCGTAGACGTAACTTGAATGCCAATGTAAAGGAATTTAGAACTTTCTGGATGTTTGCAAATTACGAATTACTCACCTCAAAGTCATTGTTATCTTTATATAAAACAAATGTTCCTTTTCTATACAAGTCGTATTTCCTGTAAAAGAAGTAAACAGATGTGAAATTGTTAATGTCAGGTGAATTTTGCAAAACAATTGATATAACATTGATATTTGAACCTAACTAATAATTCAATTTACAATCAACTTTTTGATAAGTTTTCTTTACTTCACCTTTTCTTCTAGATGAAAACTTTACAGGAGAACAAACCCTAACCTTTTATCGAAAGTGATCACGTGGGGGTCGGTAAAAGAGTAACACTCGGTGGTTGGTATATTTCTCACACGAAGCTGTATAAATGACAGAAAGCAGAAAATCACATACCGGTAGTATCAAATTAGTCATCTGTGATTTTGACATGTACATGTATGTTTTCATAACCAAATATCAAATAATGGTGACTTTTATACTGAATTGTAGTGCTAATGTTGCAATACATTCAAAAGAATTCCAGGACATTCTAATATACTTTCAGGACATTTAATACTTTGTTATGGAGTATTCGTGTAGTCTAAATTATCGAAGAACAGCGCATCAATAACCACACTGATGAACACCAGATGGCGTTATTAGGTCGCCGTGGAGAAGAGAGTTAACCATGTAAGCGTTAAGAAAATAGACCATTGTTAAAATGTTATCCACGGACCACATTAAATACGTCTGACAATTAATAAGCCAAGGTAAAATCAAGGGTAGAAATGTATTCTGGGAAAACTGAGGAAACAATAGCATATGAACCAGGCTAACTCGGGAGCAAAATCGACTGATTTGGTGATGCCAGATTATATTCCAGCAACGAGCAATATGTTACGGTTGATGTAATAATATCTACTAAAGAAATGCCACAAAATAAAGAACGAGTCAGTATATTGACTGGGAGACTTTAAAAACGAATTACAGAAACCATTACATCTTCGATACGACATATTTACCAGTTTCAAACAAATATCTACCAAAAACTTCCAATGGACTACGTTTGTCACGTACCTTAACTTCAGGAATCTTGTAACCCGTCCACATCTTAAGGGACAATGATTCTACCATACCATTGAGAGTTATCGTTCTTGCAAAATTATTGGTATAATCTTGCCAAGGTTTCAGCGTTACCGTGACATTACCACAATTTGAGCCATGACACAAGGACGGTCGGAACTCTAAGATGCACTCGGTCATGGTGGTGGGTGGTTCGTCATTTCCCACTATGAAAGACAGTTATACTCATTAATATTGAACAGTGTAAACCAAATATTCGTTATCAATATGGGAATAGCAAATGTGACCGTAACATAATTCAATTTGACACTTTAACTTGTGTCTTATCTCTCCATTTTCAAGGCATAATTCGAGAGGTGATAAAGTCACGAATAGATGACCACTTACTGAAAAAACAATAATTGGAAAGTAACCGTCTAGCTTTTTTTTAATTATATACACCCAGACATGTTCTAAAACATTACTGCAATACTATTCATATGAGGAGGCTAATATAGTATGAAAAGGTTAGTGAAAGATTCGTTGTCCAGACTTCTGGGAACTCGGGGAATGCGCTGGAGAATATTTCAAGAATTTTTCGGTTCATTATTCCCCTGGGCATGAGATAATGTATTATCAGAATCTATTGAAGAAGTCTGCCTCCTGACATTATACTAGATAAGATGCATATGCATTGACCATCGCCTCCCTGCTTATAACACATGATGTGACGTAGTTGCGCAGATTGGTATGTGTCGTTTTGGCGCAGATTCAAAAGAAAAAGCTAGTGTTGCATCACAGGAGATGAGCTGATGCTGGAATATGAATATTTAGCCTATGATTGGTTGGTTGGTTGTTTGAAGTTTAACGTCGCACCTAACCCTTCTTAGTCACACGGCGACGATGACCCAAGCAAACATACCCTAGGAAAACCCTAACCCTAACAAAAACCTAACCAAAACTACAACAAAATTTGAATTTCGAATTTTGAAAATTAGGCTCTACAAACACTGGTTATCACAATTGATCGTCAGAGAGCCTAATTTGTTTGGCACTTTAATCTACCTCCTGTGCCAGACAAACATGGTATGGTAACTTAGCCTATGAAACATACCATGATCACCGCATGGCTCCTTTGCATTTAATCTTGCGTGTGTAGTGATTGTGCAGGGTCTAGTGGTGTAGTGCCAGTGTTGCTAGTCAAATCTAACGATACACACTTCTAGTTAATTGGCTTCTGGTATAATATACTCACCTTTCCTCTCTAGTATGAGGTTCATACGACAGTGTTTCCGTAGAGAATCACATATGACTGGGACGGTTGTGGTGAAAGTCAGCATGTTCAACATGTCCTCGTAAACGGTAATGTCGTCACCTGGTACCTGGCGGTTGGGTTAACAAAGAAGTGAAATATACACAAAGTCAACTTCGGATTTCTGATTGATTTACCTGATTGAGTTGGCAGACTGTCCTGCATTTCAAGCGTCATATGCAGGTGTCACAGTAGTTTATGCTAAATATAAAGATTACTGTCGATTACCGGATGAAAATCTATTATCGAAACACTTTATACGTAATCACAAGTGACACAATGCCCTCAGTTCTTCAGTGCTATTCAGTGCGTTGATCAGCAAACTGTAAGATACATTGGAAAATGACTTCGCATGAAAATTTGAGACAGAGTACATTTCAAGCCTGTAAACTATCCAAATTCAACCAAACCACTCACCTTTATTCCCATGAAGTATGGATCACTGAAAGACTTCCCACCTGTTGTTCCGATAAGTGAAATAGCTTCCATAGCGCAAACCACCTGTAATGTGTATAAATCCATCAATGAATAGTAGGCGTTGGGATGGAAGCGATATATATACAGACGGGGTTTGGCTTTCATTTTGGGTTCTCCATTCGTGGTTTGTTTAGTATATGTTGAGTCAACCACGGTGAAGCAAAACTCTTGGACTTTCTCACCTTAAGCAAAACCACATTATAATTTTCACCGAACAGTATAGTGACCCGGGACAAGAAGCAAATATGGTATTCTATATTCAGAATACTAAATATGGTAGGCGACCGTTGTCATGTGGTGAGGTCATGCATATTTTCACCAAATTCCCATAGTGTCCCCATTACTACTCTCACCGTTTCTCCTATGTGGATGACTTCACCAATCTCGAGCAGGCTGGTCGGTGAACTACTGACGTCAACTTTCACGATGTTTAGTCGGTCCGTCGTTTTATTATACCAGTACACCTTAAATCGCACCCTTGTATCGCCTGGCGTCACTATTTCTGCGGTACAGTTCATGTAAACAGATCCACGAGTGGCGGCTGGAAACAGCGTTGGTAATGCTATTACTGGCAATGATGAACTCTGCTCAACTGAAACAAAAAAACATCATCAAGATTATGTAATGCTCTGAAGGGTTTGAATCTATTCGAAAAACATCTCTCCACGGTTTAACGAATTTTACATATCTTGGAACCTGGCATTGAAATAATAAATAGTATTTGCCTATCCCTGGAAAGAGAAAATAACCGTGACAATAACAATGAGTCAGCAAACGCTAACAGAAGAGTTAGGACAAATGACTGAACCATCCCTTCGCGTCTGATGCTGGAAGCAGTTCATTCATACAATAATCGTTTCGTCCAGGATTAACTCCTATGGAGGGCCAATTACTGGCTGATGCAGCAACAACAACTTTTTCCCAGTTAGACCGCAGATTTTGAGATCGTGTTCCATTTCGGCCATTTTTGCGTCGCGCGTCGCAGGCGACGGGAAGAGCGACGTCGCCCACGACGTCGCCCTTCCCGTCGCCCTTCCCGTCGCGTTCTTATAATGTTAAGAGATAGAACGCGACGCGACGTCGCCCTTTTTAAACGCGACGTCGCCCACGACGTCGCCCTTCCCGTCGCGCGTCGCTTTAATCAACACGACGCGATGGGCGACGTCGCCCACGACGTCGTCCACGACGTCGCTCGCGACGTCGCCCTTCCCGTCGCGTTCTTATAATGTTAAGAGATAGAACGCGACGCGACGTCGCCCTTTTTAAACGCGACGTCGCCCACGACGTCGCGGGCGACGTCGCCCTTCCCGTCGCGGGCGACGTCGCCCTTCCCGTCGCGCGTCGCGCGTCGCCTTCCGGTATTATAGGACAAAATCGATCTGCGCATGCTTAGGGAGCAGCTTTTGCGATGTGGATCGTATGGCGAGGCCGTCATTTCATGAATGATCTCTGCCACTATCGATGAAGAAAATGTCGGCGTAAATGAATAATGCTTATCCTGCATTATCGTATAGCTTTTAAACGGTGTTAAATATTAGTCCATGCTTGGAATGATGCCTGTTATGAAATTATCTCTCGGAAAGTCTGTAACTCGCTGTGTTGTACTATACACATTATATTTTGGCTTCCAATAGATATGCGCAACCCCCATATCCGTACACGAGTGAATGTGTGTGTGGCTTTTATGTGTGCTTTTATGTGTTTGTGTGTTTTCGTTTTAAGATATCCTTACAGTATACCTCCTTATGTTACTACATTGACCAGGGCGTTGAAAATATCCTTTTATTTACTGCTGTCCAACACTGTATACCGGTACTCAGCCTGTCACGTCCCGACAGATTGTAGTAGATCTTTTAGCTTTCAATTTAGCAGAGAGAGATAGTCCTATAGCTCTCAAAAAGAAGAAAAAAAGAAAGAAATTATGATGGAATTGAAGTCATTTTACTGTGAGAATTATGTTCTCTCTATTCTCTCTAACAATTGATTGAAGAATATTAGTTTTTCTGCACTCTTCGAATTATCCGGCATTTCCACGATCGTACTAGACGTTTGACGACAATTGAACTTCAAATATAAGACGAGTTCTTGGAGTTCGGGTAAGTTGCTCTTAACTCATGGCCGTAGACAAGGGGGGCATGGCCCCCTCCCCCCAAATATTTGCAAGACAAACAAAAAATAGACGTGTTTGTGAAATACATATTCCCCATGCGTGTTTGTCAGAGGGGAAAGTGGTCGAGCAGACGAAACGAGGCATGTTTAAGCATACAGTTAATAGGGGAGTTCCGAATCGCCTTTTACATCTAGACTGCTGGCGCTCGTGTTGTTAAGAGTTGAGAGTGATTCTTGGCCTTATTTTCTACGAAAATCTGTCGTCGATAATTGCATGTATAAAATTCTCTAATCGAACTTGTAAATCAATGAGAAAATCAAGTCCGTCTCGGTGCACCAGCGCGGGCAGTTGCGAATCACTTTGGTAAGAAGCGGATCACGCCATCTAGCGGTCGTGAGTGGTCATTTATCACCAATATCCCAATAGGCGAAAAATGTGGTATCACATGCCTGGACTTTGTTGGATTGCCATCACTGAGGCAGAAATTGTTCATAGACAACGACGGCCTGATCTGTCTGACCATGCCTGATACGGAAATTATCCTCACTAATTAATTTAATTCTCTCAGGATTTGGATAGTTCGTTATTTGTTCACGGACGACACCATTCATTTAAGATTGAACCTGACGGACCTGGTTCAATTCAAACCTGTCGAAAATGTTTCCCCATCTGACCTGATATACTGCATGGAATTCAGATTCAAATTTAAGAAAGTTACACACACGTTCCATCGTGTTGCTGACAGCTGAACGAATTCTACTCGCATATTCAACATTACAATATATAAACTCTCTAAATGGATATCGGACATCTATTTAGCATCTATATTTGGACAAAAGAAAATAGAGGAAAGGACACAGATATATTTCCACAATTTTAATAATGAAATCTTTAATTTTGAAATCTTTGGTATGTGTGTGGTGGGGTGGGGGAAGGGGAGGGGGGAGGGGAGGGGTGAAGACTATCCCGTTCTGTGACTAAAGCAATAACTTTGCCCAAGAGACATTTGTCCGTGTGCAGTCTTCAATGTCACAATTCGTAATCCGGAATTGACATCTCTAATGCCGCATTATGTTACAATGCTGGCGAGGGTTATCGCAAATCATTAGATATTGTGTTTGACCATTAATATGATTCAGTCACTGAAACGAATACTGAAATTATCACTTAAAGCCATTTAATTTCTCGTAGATTCAACAAAAGAAATCACACGCGTTTTTGTCCCAGCGTGAATTTGCCATTGGGTGGTACCGGAAGCATTACCATGCCGAATTGACCGAGAAACAAACAACGCAGTTCGGTTGTTCGACATTTATTTGGGTCCACAGAAACGTTCCAATAAAAATAGAAAAGATTTACACAGATGCTTTATTGCAAGAAATATAAGGCGTTCATTAGGAAAGTTATCCGCCGGTCACCGTGATTCGGAACCCACAAAACTACTGTATAAATTCCCTCAAAAATGTACAAAACACGTATTCCCTCCAAAACCACAACCTGGATGAGTCGCTGAGCTAATTAGTTTGCACACCGTTTTTTGTGTTGACCAAGTTTGAGGTTGAATAACCCTGGAAAGAAAATACCCACACATAAAAGCAAGAAAAGACAAAAAAAAACTGGTTACAACGTGTGCGTTTTAATGTTGAGTTTTATTCACTGGGAAAGGCCAAGAACGCATCTCCAGTCATCTGGGATCCTGGAGATTCCGAGGCCTAGGCGGCCCCTGGACCCTCGCCTTATTGTGCTGTCATAGTATAGCTCCCCCCCCCCGCCCCAAATCTGAAAACTTGTCTACGTCCTTACGTAACTGCAGGGCTTCTTTCCTCAATTTCAAGAAAAATTTAAATCTCGTTGATATGCACTCTTAAAATAATTCATGGATTTTGTTCCAGGTTTTATTCAGGCCATTTGACTACAATTGTGTTTCAAGGATGAATTTTTTTTAATTTTTCTTGAAAATGAGGAAAGAATCTTTGCAGTTAAGAACAACTTACTCGAACTCCAAGAACTCGTCCTGAATTTTAAGTTCAATCGTCTAGAACGATCGTGGACATGCCGGACGATTTAAAGAGTGCAGAAGTACTAATATTCTTCAGTCAGTTCTTAGAAAGAATAGAAAGAACAAAATAACTTCAATTCCATCAAAAAAAAAATTCTTTCTTTTTGAGAGTTATGGGACTATCTCTCTCCGCTAAATTGAAAGCTTATAGATCTACACTACAATCTGTCGGGACGTGACAGGTTAAGTAACGGTATACAGTGTTGGACAGCAGTAAATAAAAGGATATTTTCAACGGCCTGGTAAATGTGGAGGTATACTGTAAGAACAACTGAAAACACAAACACATAAAAGCACACAGAAAATCCACACACACATACACGCGAAATCCAATGGGAATAAAAAAATTCAAGACGATGTACGGATGTGGGGGTTGCGTATATTTTTTGGAAGCGAAGATATAATTTGTACAGTACAACACAGCGAGTTGCAGACTTTCCGAGAGATAACTTCATAACAGGCATCATTCCAAGCATGGACTAATATTTAACACCATTTAAAAGCTATACGATAATGCAGGATAATCATTATTCATTTACGCTGACATTTTCTTTATCGATAGTGGCAGAGATCATTCATGAAATGACGGCCTCGCCATACGATCCACATCGCAATAGCTGCTCCCTAAGCATGCGCAGCTCGATTTTGTCCTAAATACCGGAAGGCGACGCGCGACGCGCGACGGAAAGGGCGACGTCGCGGGCGACGTCGCGGGCGACGTCGTGGGCGACGTCGCGTTTAAAAAGGGCGACGTCGCGTCGCGTTGTATCTCTTAACATTATAAGAACGCGACGGGAAGGGCGACGGGATGGGCGACGTCGCGAGCGACGTCGTGCACGACGTCGTGGGCGACGTCGTGCACGACGTCGTGGGCGACGTCGCCTATCGCGTCGTGTTGATTAAAGCGACGCGCGACGCGCGACGGGAAGGGCGACGTCGCGGGCGACGTCGTGGGCGACGTCGCGTTTAAAAAGGGCGACGTCGCGTCGCGTTGTATCTCTTAACATTATAAGAACGCGACGGGAAGGGCGACGTCGCCCTTCCCGTCGCCTGCGACGCGCGACGCAAAAATGGCCGAAATGGAACACCATATAAACGAGGCCGGGTTAAGTCATGGGTCAACTTAGATAGACACGTGGTTGTGTATGAAGATAGAGATGGCTCTCATAAACAGTGATCCAATGAGAATGATTGTCTTAATTTAAAATGACGCGGGTCGAATGACCAATTGCTGAAGGGGAGACAGCTGGAATAGCAATATCTTGAGTTAACAGAGAGTCTTGCAGTCTAGACTACCTCCAACCTGATATGAAGCTCAGCCAAATAATCGGCACATGATTATCAAGTGAAATAACATGCAGTCGTACCCGAGTTAACATTCTTGCACTTTCCGGAGTCTTCATCGTACGTTTCATCTTTATCACAATGGGGTCGGACCGTCGGATTGGCAGTTCCGATTTCTGCAAGAAAACCGCAACCACTTTACGGATATTTCGCATTTAAGAATTTAAGAGTATTCGCTTTAACTCCGGACGGCACAACGATTGTCAGTATCAGATTGGACACCCGAAAGCATCCGTAATAAAATTGACAGAAACTATCTTATTGGATAAATGTTCTTCCAAGTTTCTCCACAAGCCAATGAAATTATTCAATTTCTTTTTGAAATTGGAATGGACCAATGAAGTGTAAGTTATCCATTGATGCACTGGAGATCCTATAAACATCCATTAATGTCCACGTCCATAATTCCAAGAGGTTTCCCAAATAGAACACGGAATTGTGTCAAGGTCAGTTATGATATAGGCCTCAAACGACGTTTCAGTCGTCATAGGGTCTATATCATAATTGACAACAATATCGTGTTGCGGTTGGAGGGTTCCAGGATAGTAAGCTCACAAGCAAGTTCAACGAAGACATCGATTTAAGAAATTATTTAATCGAATGACCTGAAGGTATCATTTTATGATTTGATTATGGCTGATTGTACCCTCTCCCCTTACCTTTGGCGCAATAAGCCATATCGCAACCAGGTGGTGGTCGAAGCTGGTATAACAAAAATCTTCCACAATTCTTCACTTTTACCGGTTTGCTGAAAAGACAACATTGTGTTTCATCCCTTCTTCGCCAGGTGGCACAAGCAGTTGCCCTTCGCTCTTCCCCAACCTTGAGAGGGCCTTTACCGTCCATCGAGAGCCAGAGCGGAGCCAGTGTGCCACATCGCTCTACCTGCGAAATCAACATAACGTGACAATCATAGATTGTTAGATTATGAGCGATCACCATCGTCAACTAATCGCTCACCCTTGTCTTTACTGGTCAATTAAAGTTTGATTATCTTCACAGGCTGATAATCTGTGATATTGTACTAAAACGTATCTCAAAGGTCATTTGTTCTCCTGATCTTATAATGTTGTTCCATCGCTATCGCGTTTTCGCGATAGATATGCATGTGCATAGCCTGCATGCGGAGACCCTAGCGCCAGTTTTTTTTTTTTTTTTTTTTTTTTTTTTTGTGGCAATTACGAAATTACGCCAGCCAAACGAAAGTAACGGCTACAAGTAAGAAAAAAAGGAAATATTAATTGAATGCTATAGTATTCATCCAGAACACCTCTCTATAAGGCTCGGGGCCATCCGTATCATCTCTTATTGAAATTTAGGATACGAAGTCACATAAGAGTAGCCCTGTTTAAAGCCGACATCACTGTGGTGACCGTGTGGTAGAGCGCTCGTTCGCAAGCGAAAGGTCCCAGACTCGATCCCGGCCCAAGTCATATCAAAGGCTTAAAAATGGAACTCGGCTTGGCGCTCAGTAGGAAGAGGATAGATCAAGCCTAGGACTGGTTGGCTCGGCGTTAGGTTTATGTGACTGGGTCGTCGGGATATGACTGAGAACTTGTTGAAAGCGACGTTAAACCCTACTCACTCACACATCCTGTTTAAAAGACAAAGCGACTGGAATTCACCTCCACACATTCCGTAGGCATCATGGCGTCTTTCTGGCCTAGCCTCATTCTGAACCAACCAACCGGGATCGTATTGTCACAATGACTGCCATTGGGGCCTTGGGCGGTATTCTCCACACTCCTCCAGGTGTCGCTTAAAATATTGTGGTTTCCAAGGAGACAAGGGTCTGCAAAGTATAGGAACATAGTGTAAATTTTAGGTTTTGCGATATTTCACCTCCGTGTAATTTAGGGGTTTAACACCGACTTAGAGGTAGTAGTTGCGCTGCTACTCACCGCTAATGTCTGCTTGGCACCGAGTCAAATCCAGAGACTCCGAAGAACTAGAGTGGTTTGTCGAGGTGTCAAACATATGTTAGCCGTGAGTGGCAATGCAAAAAACACCGATACGGAGGTTTTAAACACCATTCTAATCAAAGGAATAAAATACGCCGCTCGTGGAGGTGTTTGTTGCTTCACAAACACCTGGGCCAGGCTACATATTATGGAGTAGAAGATTAAAATGCAAGAAAATTAGGTTGTATTCAGTATAACCAACCATGTGGATGGCCTGCGTTTCACATAGTCTCATTGAACCTTCCCTGAAAAGTATCAATGATATTACGATGGATGTGAATATGGTAAACCATAATTGAATCAACCGAAAACCAACTCGTCCGCTGTCATAACGTCATATCGTCAGACTGTATTCTTCGGAAAACTCCCCAAAACTGGAAAATCATTATTTTAGGCAAAATTAGTTTCATTCTCTCAAAGGCAATAAAAATGAGAAATATGACAACAACAAGAACAACAACAACAAAAAACACAAAACACAAAACAAAACAACAGCAAAAAACAAAAAAAAACACAACAAAAAAACCCACACACACACACCAAGAAACAGAACTTTCTGGCGACCCTGCATGTCTGCCATTTTAAATTTACTCGTGATACTTTGAGGTATAGGCCAGAGCGACCAGATACGTTACAAAGATCGATAGTTTCATGTTATATTTTCTGTATGTAGTTATGGCAAGAAGTTTGGTATCCCCTATACCCCCTCTCAGATCGAATAACCATAACAAAGGTCGCTCTTATGGATTGGAAAAGACAAAAAAACTTGATTTTAGGTTATAGATGTATAAGGCTAGCTACAATGTAGAATTATATTCTATAAACTTTCAACTTTTCTTCAGATATTTTATGCGTTTCTAGAAATAGAATATAGTTGTTGTGCTTTCAGATGAAGTGTTAATATACCGTATACTGAAATTTCTTGCGCCAGTCACGATTCGGGTAATGGGCTTGCTGAAACTTAGTGACAGTGCGTGGGTTAACACCTTTAGTCGAGGAAAGCTGGAAAGTCACAAGTGTAACAGTTGCACAAACCTTCAAAATGGTCAATTCCGAGGACGGAAAAAGTCAACATGGGACAAATAAGCTTTCAAGCAGTTATATTTTTTCCTATTTTGTTTAATTTACTTTGGTCTATTTTTCACTGATTACGTATCATGTGGAGAATGAATGAAATTAGATATAAAATGAGTGAAGTGGGTGCGGGTCTCTTACACAGCAGCTGTTAGAATCATTAGTGCTAACATGCTATTATTTGCTGCCTGTGACACAATCAATTAATCAAATAACTCGGAGTATAGTATGTCTTGAAGTGGAGAGCATACCGGTACAATTTCCAGTGACGGGGTTTAACAGTAAACTGCAAGGTTTGTGGCCTTGGTAGATTGCAAGATATACCCCGAGAATTATTCACCCCGTTATTGAGCAATTAATAAACGCTGAAACAAGACGGGGCTCCCCTGTTTTTTACGGTCTTTTATTAGCCCACGGATTTTCTCTTGAAACAAATATATGATATCTCGAACCAAAAATCCGCAATGGCGGGCTTTACACCCATGAATCACCATAGTAGTATATAGCCGTGATTTCGAACCTCTGGCGCTTCACTTGCATGCGCAGAAAAAAACCCCGGTCACGTGACCGAAAGTAGTCCCTTGTTGGGGGCATGTATTCCTCCGCGTTGATGCGGGCTGGCGGTGATGCGGTCGCGGGAATAAAGCCTGCGGGCACAGAAAGTAGTAATACCGGGTTTTAAAAGTCCAAATACCGGGTAGGTCTGTATATACGCCGGGGAAAATTCTCCAGCAATCTTCGGGACATTTTGGGGGCGAGAGGGGCCCCTAGTGGACCGATTGGGTCGAGTGAGATGTCAAAGTGAAGCGCTCCTCCAGGTCGACCAAGTCATTGGTGGGTGCATGTAAAATTAGGATTTGTCCCGAAAATATAAAGGCGGAACACGGACTTTACCCCTACAATAGGGGAAAACTCCTATCAACCATGTCCAAAAGGGGTAATATCGGTCCCCGGCTTATCGGGGCCTGCCTATCAAGTCATGGGTGGGTGCATGTATATTGAGGATTTGTCCCCGAAAATATAAAAGCGGAACATGGACTTTACCCCTAAAATAGGAGCCTGATTCGCACATTTGCATCTATACTGGAAAATACATGTATGGGGTATGGGGGTGGTCATTTTTGGGGGGTTTTTTTTGTGGATTTTACTATGGGTTGTGGGGTCTTGGTTTCTTCGTCTCACCACGTAAAACACGATGGGAAGGGTCTTGGAGCTAAGCGGTGAATTTTTTCGAAAAGTTCGGGGAGGTCTGGATAGGCTCTTAGGCCTACTGGCTCAGTGGATAGGTCCATACTGGGCGATTCACGCCTGGACATTGCGATATGGGTTGTGGGATCTTGTTTTTCACGTCTCACCACTTAGAACACGATGGGCGGGGTCCCGAAGCTGAGCGATGATTTTTTTTTTTAAAGTCCAAATACCGGGTAGGTCTGTATATACGCCCATACTGACTCAGTGGACAATATGGGTCCCACTGGGTAATTGACTCCTGGACATTTGCGGTATGGGTTGTCGGGTCTTGTTTTTCTCGTCTCGAGCTGTAGAACACGATGGGCGGGGTCCCGAAGCTAAGCGGTGAATTTTTTTTGAAACAGTCACTGTGCGCATGCGTAGTGGGTAAATAGCGCTGGGTGGACGTGTTGGGGTCTAGGTGAGCCCCTAGTGGTCCGTTGGGGTCGTATGCGGTCTTATTTTGAAGCTCTCATGAAGGAGCATCCGACTGGACTAATGCATCGTCCGTTTTCAATACTCTGCGCATGCGCAGTCTGGTCGTAGTATAGAAAGCAGGCATTTTGGGGGTGCGTGCGGGTGTGTTTGCGGTAGAGATGGACCACTAATGGTCCAAATGGGTCGTGGGAGGTGCCAAAGTAAAGCTCTTGTGGGATAGAGTCAGAATGGCGTGTTTTTTATTGCAAGTCGCGTCAATCTGAGCATGCGCAGTTGGATGTAGTAAGTAAAGTGTTCATTTTGGGGGTGCGTGGGGATGTGTTTGGGGTAGAGATGGACCACTATTGTTCCGAATGCGTCGTGTGGGGTGTCATTTTGTAGCTCTCGGGGTGTAGACCCCGACCTGGAGGATGTCCACAGCATCTGTGACGTCATCAGTACGAGTAGTAGCGAAAGTGGGCATTTTGGGGAAGTGAAGGAAAGTATTTGGGGTAGAGATGAACCATCCGTGGTCCGAATGCGTCGTGTGGGGTGTCATCTTGTAGCCCTCGGGGTGTAGACTACGAGGAGAGGGGTGTCTACGTCATCTGTGACGTCATTGGTGACGTCATCAGTAGGAGTAGTAGTCAGAGTAGGCATTTTGGGTGTGTGAAGGAAGGTGTTTGGGGTAGAGAGGGACCATCCGTGGTCCGAATGCGTCGTGTGCGGTGTCAAAGTGAAGCTCTCGGTGTGCAGACCACGATTTTAGGCATGTTCACGTCATCTGTGACGTCATTGGTGACGTCATCAGTGGAAGTAGTAGCGAAAGCGGGCATTTTGGGGGTGTAGTGGAAGGTGTCTGGGTAGAGAGGGACCATTCTTTGTCCGAATGCGTCGTGTGGGGCGTCATTTTGTAGCTCTCGGTATGTAGGCCACCATTTGAGGCATGTCCACGTCATCTGTGACGTCATTGGTGATGTGATCAGTAGAAGTGAAGGGAAATCCTTATCAATCAGGTTTAGAGGCTCATATATAGACCGGAGAGAGAACAACAACAACAACAACAAGTGTTCATATAGTTTATTATCCCTCCCGTAACATCATACCCACGCTGGAGAAGCCGCGTTGGGTATGTTTACAATACAAGTAGGCTCTTGTCCAATCAGAGGCCGACATTTGGCGCTGCATCTGTTATATTCGTTCTTGCCCGTTAGGTGTATTCTCGGCTGCTCTCAATCAAATGCCGTCCTTTGAGAAAGTTTAATGTTCGGTCATGTTCGCTCTAATCCGTATGTTCTAATCCTGGCCGGGCAGACCAGGATATTGTTCAGGCAGCATGTCCTGAAACAATTGTTTGCATGTGGCATTGGAATGGACGTTTTGGGGTCGAGATGAGCCAGTAGTGGGCGTACTGGGTCGGGGAGATTGCACGTTTTTAGAATACGCTTGCTTTTATGGACAGTAACGCCCGCCTACGCCTCGCTTAACGCTTCAACGCCCTGGTGAATTAGCACCTAAAGCTCTGATTTTCATGGAAATGACACTAATTCATCGAAATGCGGTATGTAAAATACGCCACACGCCAGTGTTCCTTCCATATATACACCATGCTGTACGTAGTAAAATACACCTCATGCCAATGTTCCTTCCATATTTACCATGCTGTACAAAGTAGAATATACCCCATGTCCGTGCCCCTTCCATAAATAGCATGCTGCACACAGTAAAATACGTCCCATACCAGTTCTTCTTCTATATATACCATGCTGAACACAGTAAAACACTTCCCACGCCATTGCTCCTTCCATATATACCATATTGTACACAGTAACATACGCCCCATGCCAGTGCTTCTTCCATATAAACCATGTTGTACACAATGACATATGCCCCATGTCAGTGCTCCTTCCATATATACCCTTCTGAACACAGTAAAAGACGCCCCATGCCAGGGCTCCTTGCATATATACCATTCTGTGAACAGTAAAATACACCCCATGTCAGTGCTTCTTCCATATATACCATGCTGTACAAAGTAAAATAGACCCCTGTGTCAGAGCTCCTTCCATATATACCATGCTGTACACAGTGAAATACGCCCCACGTCGCGGTCACGTGACCGGTACTGACGTTTGACCCCTGCGCATGCTCACAATACCGGATACTATCGTATATACTATGCTGTACACAGTAAAATAGTCCCCTGTGTCAGTGCTCCTTCCATGTATAACATGCTGTAAACATTAAAATATGCCCCATGTCAGTGCTCCTTCCATATATATACCATGCTGTACACAGTAAAATATGTCTCATGCCAGAGCTCCTTCCATATATACCATCCTGTGAACAGTAAAATACACCCCATACCAGTGCTCGTATCGTATATACCATGCTGTACACAGTAAAACAGGTCCCTCTGTCAGAGCTCCTTCCATATATACACCATGCTGTACACAGTAAAACATGTCTCATGCCAGTGCTCCTTCCAGATATACCATGATGTACACAGTTACATATGCCCCATGTCAGTGCTCCTTCCATATATAGCATGCTGTACACAGTAAAAGACGCCCCATGCCAGTGCTCCTTGCATATATACACCATCCTGTGAACAGTAAAATAGACCCATGCCAGTGTTCCTTTCGTATATAGCATGCTGTACACAGTAAAAGACGCCCCATGCCAGTGCTCCTTGCATATATACACCATCCTGTGAACAGTAAAATAGGCCCCCATGCCAGTGCTTTTTTTCATGTATACCATGCTGTACACAGTAAAATACGCCCCATGTCAGTGCTCCTTCCATATATACCATCCTGCACACAGTAAAATTCACCCTTATGCCAGTGGCCCTTCCATATATACTATCATATACACAGCAAAATACGCCCCATACCAATGTTCCTTCCATATATACCCTTCTGTAGGCAGTACAATACGCCACACGCCAGTGCTCCTTCCATATATATACCATGCTGTACGCAGTAAAATAAGCCTCATACCAATGTTCCTTCCATATTTATCATGCTGTACAAAGTAGAATATACCCCATGCCCGTGACCGTTCCATAAATCGCATGCTGTACACAGTAAAATACGCCCCTACACTAGTGCTGCTTCAATATATACCCTTCTGTACGCAGTAAAATACGCCACACATCAGTGTTTCTTCCATATATAGCATGCTGTACACAGTAAAATACGCTCCATGTCAGTGCTCCTGCCATATATACCATACTGTACACAGTAAAATATGCCTCATGCCAATGGCCCTTCCATATATACCATGCTGTACACAGTAAAATACGTCCCATATCAATGTTCCTTCCATATATACCATGCTGCACACAGTAAAATACGCCCCATACCAGTTCTTCTTCTTCCATATATACCAGTAAAAACGCCCCACGCTATTGCTCCTTCCATATATACCATGATGAACACAGTCACATACGCTCGATGCCAGTGTTCCTTCCATATATATCATGCTGTACACAGTAACATATGCTCCATGTCAGTGCCCCTTCCATATATAGCATGCTGTACAGAGTAAAAGACGCCCCATGCCTGTGCTCCTTGCATATATACCATCCTGTGAACAGTAAAATACACCCCACGCCAGTGTTCCTATCGTATATACCATGCTGTACACAGTAAAATAGGCCCTTGTGTCAGTGCTCCTTCCATGTATACCATGCTGTACACAGTAAAATACGCCCCATGTCGGTGTTCCTTCCATAAATACCATGTTGTACACAGTAAAATATGTCTCATGCCAGTGCTCCTTCCATATATACCATGCTGTACACAGTAAAATACGCCCCATGTCAGTGCTCCTTTCGTATATACCATGATGTACACAGTGAAATACGCTCCATGTCGGTGTTCCTTCCATAAATACCATGCTGTACACAGTAAAATATGTCTCATGCCAGTGCTCCTTCCATATATACCATGCTGTACACAGTAAAATACGCCCCATGTCAGTGCTCCTTTCGTATATACCATGATGTACACAGTGAAATACGCCCCATGTCAGTGCTTCTTCCATATATACCATGATGTACACACTAAAATAGGCCCTTGTGTCAGAGCTCCTTCCATATATACCATGCTGTACACAGTAAAATACGCCTCATGTCAGTGCTCCTTTCGTATATACCATGCTGTACACAGTAAAATAGGCCCCTTTGCCAGAGCTCCTTCCATATATACCATGCTGTACACAGTAAAATACGCCCCATGTCAGTGCTTCTTCCATATATACCATGCTGTACAAAGTAAAATAGACCCCTGTGTCAGAGCTCCTTCCATATATACCATGCTGTACACAGTGAAATACGCCCCACGTCGCGGTCACGTGACCGGTACTGACGTTTGACCCCTGCGCATGCTCACAATACCGGATAAAAATTGTGCGCAGGGGTCAAAGGTCAGTTCCGGCCACCAATGTAAGCTCAGTGCTGGACACTACAACGAACGGCGTGGGAAAACACCAAAAGAACTGCAGGTGAAAGTGGTAGACAACGGAGATTACATTAAAGAGTTGGGTTACGATCTTATCGAACTGTGGGAGTGTGAATTTCACGCCATGGGTCAGACCCTCCCACACTTACGCGACTTCCTCAAAGCGCGAGAGTACCCCCTCAGTCGCCGGCGACTGCTGACTACGCCACAGATACTCGATGCAGTCCGTATCGAGGCACTCTATAGGTTTCGTGGAATGTGACCTCCATGTCCCTGACTCCCTTAAGCCACGGTTCGCCGAGTGCCCACCTATTTTCAAGAACATAGAGGTGAGTCGAGTCGACATTGGAGAGACCATGGGGGCCCACGCTGAGGAACACCACTGCCTCCCCCAACCCCGCCGGATGCTGATTGGTAGTATGTGGGCTGAAGAAATCTTGCTGGGCACCACACTCCTGCGATGGTACATGAGCCACGGCCTTGAAGTGACGCGAGTCTACCAAGTGATACAGTATGTACCGAACGCCTGTTTCACCGACCACGCAAACACCGTGACGTCTGCCCGTCCTCAAGGGGATAAGAATCCCAGTAAAGCCAGTATCGGTGAATCCTGGAAACTGACGGGTAATGGCCACTATGGGAAACCGATGACCAACCAAGACAAGCACGTCAACGTGAATATCTGCACCACCCCACAAGTGCGCATAAAGACCAACTCGCCACTGTTTCGGTCCGTCGACGTCATCGATGATGACACGTATGAAGTCACCTCAGCCAAAAGGGTAATTCGTTACAACTTACCACTCCAAATTGGATGTATGGTGTACCAGGTGGCCAAACTACGGATGCTGCAATTTTTGTACAATTTCATGCACGTGTATTTCGATGCCTCTGACTGGCAGTTGATAGAAATGGATACGGACTCTAACGCAGATTGGGAGTCACTCGCCAAACCGGAGGTACGAGCCCAGTATGAGGCGGAACGGGACGATTGGCTGCCGAGAAAAAAACACTACACCTAACTTGTTTAAGTTAGATTGGAGTGGTGATGCCATGATCGCCCTGCCGTCCAAGACGTACTAATGTTACGGTGGAGACCAAAATAATAAGTTTAACTGCAAAGGGGTCAACCGGCGCGATCCTGCCATCGGCAAATCCCTCTACCTGGACGTGCTTCAAAGCCAGGCCAGTGCCAGTGGATTCCGGGTCGTCGACAACCAGATGCGCTCGTACATCCAGCAACGGGATGCCTTCACATTTTTCTATCAGTACGTACCTGGACTTGTGAATACTACTACTACTACATATATTGTCTCTAACCGATGACGTCAGTGAACTATACCCGGACTTTGTGAACTCTATGAATAATGGACTCTAATTTAACTCGAATTACTCTATATATACATTATATCAGCTCAATGAATTTGTCTAATTGAGAACTGTTATATACTTCATTCTTGTGAATAATTACTCTATATACATTACGCCAGTTCGATGAATTGGTCTAATTGTGAACTGTTATATACTCCACTCCAGTTGTGACTTAGTATATTCTCTATATACATACGTGTTCTCCTTAATTATTGTTTGCACCAGTTCCACGTTCTGATATACTTGTTCACCTTACATACTTGTATATACTTGCATACACATTCTTGTTCAAGTTACTTGTTCACTAATATAAAACATTCGAGCTCCACTTGGGTTTTCATGAAGTTTTTATTGAACGTCAGAACAACACCTCAAGGGGAAATTCGGAAGTACTAACCATGCTCAGGGCAGGTTATATGCATATCAGGGCCTTAACGCCTATGTTTGTTTTCTGGGCATTGATGGGTTACATTTGGCCCCATCCAAGACCACTGATTGGCTACTTTCTCAGCCCATTCATTGACTGGCCAGTTTGGTTAACATTCGAATCCCCACATGTCTGTTCAAGCATTGATGGACGCTTGTTTATGCTCACACAGAAAACACACAAGACAGCGTTTATTGTGAGATCTCATTTTTTATTCAGTGAACAACAACAACGTGAGAACAACCACGTGAAAACTGAAGCCCAGAACAGGGGGATTGTACATTGAAATGGCTAGAACTTAAGCCCAGAACGGGGCTTGTACATTGAAATGATGTGCGGCCCAGTCGTACACTAAGACATCTCGGTCTTTGGCTTGAGAATAATCATCAAACGTCTGTACGACCGTCTGCATGGAATGTCCCCGACGCCGGTGAGTGAGATAAAACACACTACTATCCGCATACAATAATCAAGGGTCCTAGGCCTCACTCACTCACTCACTCACTCACTCACCATCGTTAGTGCGTCCATGCGTTAAGACGGGCGTTGGGCACGCCTCACGGGCGTTGGGCATGCCTCACTCACTCACTCACTCACTCACTCACTCTGGGAGTTCATTTGAACCATTTTGGCCCCATCACCCCAAGTACATGTTTTGGTCTAGGTTAAGAGCGGACATTCAGCACAAAATTTTGACGAGAAAGGAAGATGGCAAGTTACAAGAGCAACAGGTGGAGTGCAAAAACTATAGAGTTCGAGGTGCGGGTAAAGACCAGGAAGACGGCGAGTGAAGACTCGTCCAACACCTATAGATTATGTTTATTACTATAAGTTTCATGGTTTCATGTATTTTTTTCGTGCCAATAACGTTCTGGTGAAACCTGTAGGGTTTCCCACTGGCCATTTAACATGGGCAAATAGATGGTAATATTGTCGGAGACCCTCCTCTATACTTGGATGCTTCGGAAGGGTGGATAAAGGCTATCTATTGTCCCGGAGAGGGCCGGACATTGCCGGAGATGACCGGACATTGCCATCCACCAGGGGGCGCCACCAAACCACGTGACCTGCGTACTTCCGATTTTTTCACCCGCGCATGCGTGCGGCCGGATAACCCGCGCATGCGTGCGGTCGGATAACCCGCGCAGGCGTGCGGCCGGATAACACACGCATGCGTGCGGCCGGGCCGGGGAAAAACGCAAAGGGAAACCCCGGATATTGAAGAGGTCTCCCCGTTCCAAGGTCACGCCCGATCGAGTCACACCGGAAGTAACGTCACACATGACGCCATTACGGAATTGATACGTCATGGGATAGAGTGCACTCAGAGGTCAAAAGTCAATGGGAGTCAATATCAGTTTTATATACTTGGGACTACTTTCTGTCCGCGGAGGCTTTTTTCCGCGACCGCATCACCGCCAGACCGGAGGAATTCGAGGTCAAAAGTCATGTGACCTTGCCTTCCAGACGAGGTCTAAATACTCGCTTCTGATTGGCTGTCAAAGGTCACAATTGGAACTGTGTTCGGAGGTAGCTTTTGCTCCCCAATATGCAAATTGTTGAGGTAAAAGGTCAATAAGAGTCCATATCAGTTTTATATACTACTAACATCGTTTTCAACATTTTTTCAGTCATGTCACGACGGTGTCAGAACACGAGAGTATCCACAGTTCCTAATATCCTGGACACTGATCAGCCCAGCTAGTACAGCACCCAGTACTCTGTACCCATGTATATTCTTATGGTGTCGCATCATAGCGTAGTGTCCGGTGAACGTGCATTCCCAATCAGAGCAAGTATATTCCCATGTTGACAGATAGACGTCGGCTATGCACGTCTTTCGCCCAGAGTTGCTTTGTGGGTGTCACAGAGGAACATTGGCCACCACCTATCTTAATGCTTGAACGCCTTTGTGAGATAGCTCTGATTTGATTGGTGTAAATCATCGCGTCGTATCTCATCGTAACGCAGCACTTGGCGCCCGTCAATGCCCGTCGTTACGCCTTAACGCTCGTCTGAACGCCCTAATGCAACACCGAACGCCTAAAATCTCAACACCATAACGCCCTTTTGTAACACCATAAGGCGGAAGTGACGTCATCTATACACATGCGCTGACCATTGGCCCTTGACACTTAATAGAAGTGACGTCATCGACAGAATAGACGTTATCATAGGAGGTGACGTCATCACCAAAATTGACGTCATCGCACACATGTGTACTCACCTGGTGGCACCGCCTGTACGCTATAACTTGTAGGCTATAGGGTGCATCAGGTTATTAGGTACAAGGAATAACTGAGCGTAAACTGTCGACCGAGTATGTAGGTTATATGGCGGTTGTCAGCAGAAGGAGTGTTGGAAATGGGATAGATGTAAGAAATCGGCGATAGTGAAAAAAAGTAGCACTGAATTTGGCATTTTCTGGACTGGGAAGAAAGCTGATATCATTTCGGCACCAAAAGCATTTGTTCTTTTAGGCAAATGAGGCTATACTTTTTAAATACGCAGGACTTTCTTAAAATGAATTTGAATCCGACAGTTTACGAAAGCTTTGAAACCGTACAAATGTAGCTCTCAGTCTACCGACTTCGAAGTGAGAGCTACATTCCGTAGCTATATATCACTAAGTAACAAGTCATTTTTGGACGTCTGAATCCATAACGCTGTTACCCTAATTGGCTGTCACTCTGAAATTCACTAACCCGTCTCCACTCTAAACACTGGTCAGCATTAACCCTGTCAGCGCTAATAAGAATAAATATCAATTTCTTAATATACTTCAACAAATACGGAACTGGTTCGCAGTCCTTTTTTTCACTCATTGTAGCACGAAAACATAGGACCTCTTATATTAACCATTGCCAAAATCCGGCTGATAAACACTTTCCAAACACAAAAAGCTAATTTTGGTGAAGGTCTAGGGCAAACCGACTTCTGTTCTGATGGCAAAATGGCCTCTCAGTGTGCGGGGTAATTATATGGTGTCTCATTGTGGTTAATCACTGCGGTATTATCTTGATTCCCATGGTCTTCAAATGAACAGTCACTGTCGGTGTGTTTGGGATGTATTATAACTCGTGAATATGTTAAAATACTCGGAGATATATTTTTAGGAAATAATATTTGTTAATGAACGGGATTTAAAACCAGCATAATTTTGCATTTTTGGCATTATCGATGGGCTTCAATGTGCGCCCGTTCAACCTGATCAATGCTGAATATATGTGATCACAAGGGAACATTAGAATGGGACAATGCAGACATTTGATAATGATGGAAAACACAATTTTGTACAGAATTTTTTTACTTTGACCGCACAATTAATAGGGCTCTTCTTGGTATACCTAAAGGTTTTTAGTATCAATCTCAACAGGGGCTATCGCACGGAGAATAAAAATTTACAAACATATGAATGAACATATGGACAGACATACCTCAAATTCAATATGTTTCTTGCTTGCCAAGAGTTTGAGGCATACTTTAAATTTGATCATAATCTACATCCCTGAACAGGAGTTACAACACGAATAACACAGTTTTCAACAACCTCCACCATCCAGACCCCCTCCCCCGGCAGTGGTGACTTTCACCGTTGGCCTAAAAACAAAATACGGTGGCTCACGTTCTCCTTTGCCCAATGGGACAAGGTACAGCCACAGTTCAGTAGCCCACTAAGCCAAAGTCAAACCTTAAGACTGAAGATTTTCATTATTTGTAGGGCTTTTCTGGTTCAAGTGACATTTACCATTGATCTTTTGATTTCAAATAAATAGATATCGTTGTCTGATGGACATAGTATAGCCAAAGTTTGGTACATATCCATAATCTGGAACTGGAGTTATCACACGGATATGAAAAGTTAACAGACGGACGGACGAGCAGACGGACGGACAGAAATCTTGAGCTCGATAAACCACCTCATCTACCAACAGGCGTATAAATCCGATGCGCTTTTTCGCAACAAAACAAGGTCTTTATTAGAATTATACTATGATACACCTTCCAATGATGTAAAACAACCTTGGCAATGAACTGTTGAACTAACGCAGTTATGAGTGGAGGGTATATTATCAAATCATGTTACTTACTGGAAGCAATGTGTTACATATACTCCACACATGCAAGTTTGTGGGGCTGATATGCCAGCCTTATGGTCTAACACCGGAAATGCTGTCATCATATACGTGATTGCCCAGGTATAATCCAAGCCAGACGCCCCCAACATGCTCAATGACAATATATGTATCCTTGATACCAACCATAGCAGAAGTACATAGGCATGTTTACAAATATACAACTAAGTATTTGCTCAAAATAACACCTGTAGTCTGGTCTGGATATATTAATAACACCTTGGTTGTACAGACAAGAGAAATTTTAGCCAATAGCATTTTACCTAATTTTGTATAAAGGCAATGGCAACTTGGTATTTGATATTTATGAAGAAGAAAGCAGTGGTAAAGTAGTATGAGTATGGGAGAATTATAAGAGGTAACAAATCCTGGAGGTCCCGATATAGCTGTTCTACGCTCTAGTGATCACCAAGCCCTGTAGATTCATTAGCTGTATGTGTGTCGGTCTGGGTAGTTCTTGTCAGAGCTCTCACTATGCTTATATATAGGGAAAATATGTTGAAATGGCAAACCTTGCAGAAATTAGGCAAATATGCGTGAGATAAGTATCCTACTTTATGGACAGGGTTAACATATTTACCTTATTACAAATTTTGGTTACTTCAATTATCTTCAGGAAATATTGTATTAATATAATTCTCCGACACTGAAACTTCGAACCAGTGAAAAATCATTGACTCGGTGTCTCCAAATTTATATATAACTCAAATGTACCATCGTGGCAGCTGTTTGCGTGTATATGGGATAGACCAAGCGAGCTGTCCCAAGCTGTGTTCGGTAGCCAAGTTGGTATAGAGAGGAAGGCATGTTTAGTTGTAGTAAAGCGAGCTTTACGCCAAATGATCATGATCAGGGTGGAAGGTAAAGAGAAAGTGACGTCATCATCGAAAAATACATAATCAAAGGAAGTGACGTAATCACCGGAAGCGACATCATAACTGGCAAGGATGTCATCACAGTAAGTGACGTAACATATGAACAGTTTCAGGGAGGGATCATGGTGCAGGTTCGGGAGTTGATTCGAGGAATTTACCAAGCAGAATCGTGTATACAGTCGCCATGTTTGATCACGTGATACCTCGGGCATAATCCGCGTCCATGGTTTTGAGGAAATCTATGATCCCTTGTAGTTTAATCGAAGCGAGCGAAAGTCACTACAGTTTCACTTAATACCTAGATGTTCGATTACAATATAAAAATTCAACGAATCAGAATCATGTATACGATCGCCACGTTTCATACATGATTATTTGTTAAGCTAAGTGTGACATTTGATCACGTGATAAGATGTTACAATCTCTCTCAGTCAAGTTATAAGATAGACTTTTCCTCATCTTAATCGCCTGCTTGGGCGCTTTCAGTCTATATCGTATAGCGATCGTGGGCGCTTCCTCGTTTTCAAGATTTCGTTATGAATATAATTGTTTGGTAGGGTTCGCCAATTCATCACTTGATTATGATATGCTTTAGGTATAGCTTCCTTCATCTCTGATATGTAGTCTTGCTTGTCCATTTCACCCAATTCATCTACGTCATAGTCTTGGTTCAAGCACTTCCACTTTCTCGCCTCAATATATTTGCTGTGCGCCTTTGTAATAGGTTTGGCAAACTTCTCTTTCCAGAGGTAACATTTAATGCGCTGCCTCCTACCAATGGGTTGGACTATCTCTACATGATGTATAATTCTTCATGGTCGCTTTCATCATCTGTAAAGTATTTTCTTTCAAGTAGTTCCAGTTCATTCATATTCGCATTACTCGATCCTGATGGAACTCATCATCTTCAGTCTGGCTGAACCAAGGCGGGGATCCCTTCACCCACTGCATGATCCACGCCCATCGGTTCTTCACTTGTTGCAGATAAATCGCATGTTGAGTCTTCATTGGGTTTCATGTGTGGAACCGGAACTAGTACACTTCAGTTTAGGAACTTATCAGATTATATATTGGTGCCGGAATGGATAGTAGTTGTTCCACAATGTTGTCCAAGTTCATCGTCGTCTGGTATTAATTTTGTAACAAGCCTCTCATTCTCTGCTGTATAGGGTTTAAGTCGTGGAAAAGATACAAATGTGGAGATGTAGTTCCATTAAATATCCCCATAAAATAAGGCATATTTCGAGGAATAAATATGCTGTCACAAGTTGCTGTCTATCGATTGGATTATTGAATAGAACGAAGTGTTGACAGTTTAGGGTAATATCGCGACACGCCTTGACTTAGGTATTTCAAGAACGATCACGTTGGTTTGGGTGGGATCGAACTAATACGCTTCTTCGATGTCATGAGGTATGCCAGGAAGAAAGCTTACATTTTTCAAACATGTGGTTTTATAGACTGACTGCCATCGACTGTAAAGCCATACGATACGTTTTGGAGAGGGGTCAATTTTAGCTTGCTCTGAAAATTGCATGACCCATGATGTCTTTCCACAACCAGTCGGACGACTGACTATCATGGTAAAGAGACGGTCTGATACGCTCAGCTGCGTCATGGCTGATTGCATAGAACGAGTCTTTTATGGTATATATGAACGTTTTGGCATATTCTTATGACGTGTACACATTTCCTGAAAGATCATGCAGGGAACGTCTTGGAAATGTTGACAATTCACTGCTAAGAAGTAGACTGATTACAAATTATTTCGCTTTCATTTTTATACTATTACCGTTCAACCATCTCTCCTCCCTTCAATCATTCGAGCACCCACCCCGCTAATTAAGCATTCAGGGCATGCATTAAGCATTAAGCAGTGTTAAATGTGACGATTTTAATCAACGTCACAAAACATTGTTGCAGAAACTTATAAAACAGGGCTGCATCACCAAGCGCCTCCACTCAAAGTTTCTCAAATTTGGCGATACATATCGCATGCTGATAGCAAAATACGAGCGTAGCGTGCAAGATCTATGGCGTTACGTTTCGTAACTTGTGTCTAATTCCGCTTAACCCGGGGCTAGGGGCCGTATGAGCCCATGTATTTCAAGATCCTCATGGTACTCATATGAACAGTCACAATCAAAGCGTGACTGAGATACATCATTCTTTAGATGACGACTTTACAGCGAATATTATGGATTAAGAGTGCTGATCAGCGATACGGATTTGATATTTTTGGAACATCATGACGTCTTGCCGGCATCATTGAAAACTGTTGACCGCTTCTCTCTTGCAGGAAACAAGCCTATGTTTATGTATACTATGATTGTCTTTGAATTTGGTGCTAATACTGTTATATGGAATATGGAATAGGTCTTTGGATTATGGACACAGATATTCTCTAATGGACGACGGCTGAATTATGAATGACGGACCAGACGCTTGCAATTCCTCCAATTACCCCTTCTTATACGGCTGTACGTCTATCCAATGCATAGTCATACATAAAGCTCATGTCGAAATCTTAGTATAGCTTATATATAGTCGACCTTAATATCTCTTTATATTACAAATGTCTAATCCACCCTATTTCATAGATTTCGAGGTATTTCCAAGCAACTGTTTGTTCCTGAGCGGGACCCCACACTCAGTTGCTAGACTTGGAATGCTGGCGACATTTCTTGGCAGAAGATTTTGGCATAAGTTCTGACAAGGGGCGATCATATACATGATTCTAATTGAAACTTCACACGGTAATCTAACATCTAGGTATGGTGTGGGTTTACCTTTGATTAAACAATTGACGCGGGTTATACCCGAGGTATCACGTGATCAAACATGTTCAACGATTCTTTAAAAATTACAACTACGTCATCGAATATGACGGTTATACACACGATTCTGGCTGATCGAGTCCTTGAACTTAAACTGGGTTTATTTTCGAGCATGCATCCTGATCTTGCCTTCCTGATCCCACTCTGAACCTGAACCTGCACCTGTGTTATATCACTTCCTGGGATGACATCACTCCCTGTCATAACATCCCTTGCGGTTAAGATGTCATTTCCGGTGATGACGAAACTTCCCTCGCCCTCAGACCCTGATCCCTCCCTGATCCTGATCATTTGATACAACGCTCTGCTTTTTCCACTACTTTTTTTTCACTACTTCACCTCACAGTGATTTTCACTGGTTCGAATTTTCAGTATCTGTGAATTATATTTATAAATATTTTGAAACCTACAGTTGAATATATTTCTGAGCGATGACAAAACCACGTGCTTTCCCATGTATAAACATGGGAAGAGATACCCAGATATGACAAAAAGTGCCTGAATAGTATTTAGGATTTGTTAATCACTAGCGCATCAAGAGGCTATATCGCAAGCTCCGTGTTGCCCTCGAAATTTAAGATTAGGGAGTAAACTTCATACAGTAACACTACTGCGAGACAGACCGTATGATTTAATATCAAAGTCAGAAGAAAATAATGGAAACCTCCTGTCCAACGTGTATGTTGGGCAAGATGACTTGATAATCCGAAAACTAGCTCAATGAAAAACATTGGACGCAATATGGTAGTATTCACAAACAAGATCAGTAGGAAATAAGAAACATTTGACGACAGAATGGCAAATACTGTTGATGTTTGGAGTATATCATTGCTCAACAACCACAAAGCACATGTTTGGTTATTCCAAAAGACAAGGTACACGTGTTCTTATGTAAGCATCTCAAAACTGACAAACAGCAAATGTCAAGAAGTTTGATATTTCAACGATGGATAGATGTTCCCACATCATAGCACGTTTACACAGGGGTGCTGTGTGATGAATTATGGTTGTAATCTGCTAGTAAACAACAGAGGTCTAAATTTCTTCAGTTTAGCCTGTTCAGCTACTAGGTTAGCCTACAAACGGGACTAATACTGGCGTAGTTTGCTATAGTTACCCCAGCTAACACTATCTCTGTAATATTGGAAGCGGTCAGAATTCGACCCGCGTGGCTTTGTTACTGGAACGACACCCTGAAATCTGTTGATGTGACTTACAGTCATCAAATATAGATCACTCCCAGACAGAAAAAGAAAAATTATTTGGGAGCATTTGAAAAACCTTAAGACACTATGTTTGGGGCTTTGCGATTGGGGCTTTGCGATGTTAGTCCCACTGCCTAAAATTACGTAAAACAATATATAAATATGAAATTATTTTTGTTCAGTTTTCTTCTTTCAATATCTTCTTCGTGTCTAGATTGACCAGTGGGTGAATTACATGACCATACCCCAAGCCACTGAGCCCCTGACAAGGGGTGGGAAAATCAGATTTTCGGGAATAAATCCCCCTTAAGAGCTTCTAAAAGGAATGTCTCTTGTTAGACATAATGTAAAACGACAGGCTGTGATATTGTTCTAACTTTGGCATTTCGAATTCTGCCATACAGAATCATCTAGCTTGAGTTTGGCAATTATTCCAGAACTATTTTAATGACTAACGATCGTTTAATGTTCTAATTTTCCATTGTTTAATAGATAAAGCTACATTCCGAGAATACGGTAATTTTTCTAAGAGCCTAGGCTAGTTCATTCATACCATTCATTAGGAAGTCCAAGAGAAGCAAATCAGGACAGCATTCCTTGGATATATTAACATTGTCTGCCTGTCGGAACCCGACATCAAAATTACGAAAATCAGTTAGCCGGTATAAGAGGAAAGGTGGTCCCACATATATGAGTGTCCGCTCGCTATGATTTAACCAGCCCGGACACTGACATCTGAAAAGGGTAACTTGGATAATGGAGTCCGCCCTAGGTAAAGCATCGGAGACCGGACACTTCTTAACCTTATGATACCGGGCAAAATATCCCATGAAGTACGGTAGTAGTAGGGAAAGAGGATTTAAAGCCGTATTGACCTACTTTTTTGTTCCCCCGGGTAAAATTTGAGGCGGAACTGTGGCGGCAGGGATGATCACGTGGCGATCACGTGATCAAGGCATGTACTGACCTGTCTAGGCTATAGTTCCGGCAACCTTTGACCTCGAATTCTTCCGAGGTGATGCGGTCTGGTGGTGATGCGGTCGCGGGAGAAAGCTTCCGCGGACAGAAAGTAGTCCCATGGGTTGACTTCCAATGTTAATGTATACGGGGAATACCTAAATAGACGTTTTGTGACCTAGGTGGGTCCCTAGTGGTCCGAGTGCGGTATCAAAGTAAAGCATTCGTGAAGGGGCATCTGATGGACTGGGTGTGGGGTTGAAATATCGGCATTCTGCGCATGTGCGGTGGCCAAAGGGTATGAAAATAGACGTTTTGGAGCTAGGGGAGCCACTAATGGTCCAATGGGGTCATATGAGGTATCAATGTGAAGCATTTGTGAAGGGGCATCTGACTGGACTAGCGGCTCGGGCGTTGTCACGATTCTGCGCATGCGCAGACAGGGAATTGTGGGAAAAGGGTATGGAAATAGACGTTTTGGGATCATGGGGAGCCCCTAATGGGCCGATGGAGTCGTATGAGGTATCAATGTGAAGCCTATGTGAGGGGCAATCGATGGGATGGATGTGGGGTAGGAATATCGTCATTCTGCCCATGCGCAATAGACAAAGTGTATGGAAATAGACGTTTTGGGTTCTAGGGGAGCCACTAGTGGGCCGATTGGATCGAGTGAGGTATCAATGTGAAGCCTATGTGAGGGGGCATCTGATGGGGTGAGTGCGGGGTTGAAATATCGTCACTCTGCGCATGCGTAGTGGACAATGCGTATGGAAATAGACGTGTTGGGGTCTAGGTGGGCCACTGCTGGGCCGATGGATGTATTATAAATACTAAGAATACTGATCAGCGATACGGATTTGATATTTTGGAACATCATGATGTCTTGCCGGCATCATTGAAAACTGTTGACCGCTTCTCTCTTGCAGGAAACAAGCCTATGTTTATGTATACTATGATTGTCTTTTTGAATTTGGTGCTAATACTGTTATGTGGAAAATGGTATAGGTCTTTGGATTATGGACGCGGATATTCTCTAATGGACGACGGCTGGATTATGAATGACGGACTAGACGCTTGTAATTATACAGCATATGTCCTGTATTATACCAAATCTGTGCTGTATTATACCATATCTGTCCTGTATTGTACCATATACGTCCTGTATTATACAATATATGTTCTGTATTATACAATCGCATAGCGGTTGTCGTGAATAACAACAAGTTCAGGAATGTTCATACAGTTTATTATCCCCAATGTTACATCATACCCAGGCTGGGGGAGCCGCCCTGGGTATGTTTAGTATGTTCACAGCAAAACAAATTGAAATGTCAAACACCATGTTTTATTATTTAACGCACCGTCACATTAGGTATAAGTGTTTACTGAGCTCAAGTCAACGATCAGCATGTAGACATAGAGAGTATGTACGGCATGTTATGGTATTCATCAGTGCACGAGTGACGCATTCAACCGATGGCGGTGGTGGGTCAGCTTGGTAAGGAAAAACGTAACATTGGTCACCCTCTTCACTGTCCACTTGGTGTTGGGTCGTTGTTGTTGGGCCCATCCCAAGACATCCAATTGTTCCACTTGGTCCAGCATCATCTCTAGTGACCTCCGGTGAATGATGGTAAACGGTTGGTCAAAGACCCGGATGTTAGTGCTCGGGTAAAAGTATCGGACTTGGCCTGTCTCCTTATGCTGCAGCACATAACCAAACGCCAGATTCAATTTGAAGGCCGTAGTTTGGTAATTGAAGATGGTTTCCAAGTAGCTGCGTAGACGGACGAGGTTGGTCAGTGGGAAATTGTAGATGTCTTGAATAGGGCGATGACGGTGGAAACAGTGCCGTGTCATGGACCAATGGCGCCGATCGATGTCACTCACTGGATGGTTGTCCTGTAAGAGATCGCTAGGAACATTTATGGGCTCGTCCAGAAAATGTTCGATGTTGTCAGGCGTATGACTCGAAACCGTAACGGTGGGGTCCGGCTGGAAATCCAGCCTCTTCTGAACTGTGGGTATAGGCGGGCTCTCCGTCATCGCATCACCAGTGGCGTTCGTCTCACCGGGCTTATCTTCACTGGGTCTGAACTTCCGCGGCTCCTCTTCAGTAGGAAGTTGTCGCCCAAACCGTAGAGACGGGACATGAATCAAACGCTGATGCCGTCTTAACTGACTGCGTCGTTTGAAGAGTTGACCACAATCCTTCCATTGTTCCGTCGCGCCCTCGTGGAGTGAGCGTTCGTGGCGCAGTAAAGCATCTTCTCGATTAAATAAACGTGCGCAGGTTATACAAGTATGTCGTGCACCGTTGTGGATGGAGGCCTCGTGTCGTCGCAAATCTTCTGGGCGAGTAAATGACTTCTGGCAAGTTGTGCAAGTGAACATCTTGGTGGTTGACAGAGTGTCTGATGAAACGGCAAGGCCGCTTCCCTTTTATAGCACGCTAGCTGGTGATCTATTTTTAGCACACTCAGTTCAACTATCCCCAAGTCGAGGGCCGAGCCGTGACATCTTCGGTAACCTCCGTGTCTCTTCGTCTATGTAGGTGTATAAAAGTGGGAATGTTTAGGGCAATGCTGCATTCATTGGCCTGCTTGACCTGACCAGCCTGATCCAATGCAGGCGCAGACGTGAAGTGCCCGGATGATAGACACGGACGTCACCGAGAAAAACACATACAACACGTCACATACAGTCGTCCTCCTCAAGACCCTCATATATACCCGGATGACGGACGTTACCGAAAAGACACGGACTTTACCGAAAAGAAACGGACTTTACCGAAAAGACACGGACTTTACCGAAAAGACACGGACTTTACCGAAAAGACACGGACTTTACCGAAAAGACACGAAGGTGAACGACATTGTGGAAAACCCCCACAACGTCGTACACGGAGGTCACCGAAAACACACGAATGTCAGAAAAAACGTATAAAATTGGAAATTTTCAGGGCATTGCTGCATTCATCGGCCTATCTACGGTTGCAGAGCCATGACGGAGACCGAGCCCTATGCCACTCGCATTTTACAGGATGCGACCGTGGTTAATTCATTCACGGTTTACCGAGCAGTGGTTCGGTCCATGTTTGCAGATGGCGACGACAACGAGGGGCGACGCCAGATCCTGAAAGAGTTCACAGAAGCGGTCCTCGACAGAGTGCACTCGATGGAGAGGTGTGCCATCACTCACTACTATTGGACTATGACAGCCATCCTTGATGCGCGGGCTATGTGCCACGAGCGCTCACGCCGGAACCAGCGACGGCTGGTTGGCCTAGTCATGGTCTGTGCCCTATTGACCCTGGCGCTGCGGCATTGACAGTGAGACCTCACCATAAATACGAGAGACAGTCACCGTGTGCGTCATTCACCCTTCGTCATTGGGTCAACCATGTCGCCGAGAGACCTGTCCATAAATACGAGAGACAGTCTGCGTGTGTGTCATTCATCCTTCGTCATTGGATCAAGCATGTCACCAGTCCTACGAGCCATCCTGCCCCTTACACTCCAGGTGGGGTTACACGTCTATGAAGATAAAGTCACCATCGTGGAAGATCGGGATGTCTGTGGGTGGGGTTCGGAGTACACATCCACTACGGTTACCCTACACCCGTGATGGCTGGACCAAATTTAAACGGGTGTTGAGCGGTGAGCTCGACGGAAACCCGATCCACCTCGAGAACGCCAACTACGTTCACCGTGGACCCTTCTTTGCCCGTATGGGGCGTTACCACGATCCTACGCAAAGCTTCACCCTAGACCCTGACCTGCGGACAGCCTTGGAGAAAGTGGTGCCTATTGTGGACCAGCTGTTTACACCGGACGAGCGGTCATCAGACCAGTTGGGGTGGGCTCGTGCTATTGAGCACGCGCTGGCTGAACCCAATGAACAACTGTCTAGTAATGAGGCTACTACAGGCTATAGACTATCCGGCTGAACTCAGTCAACTAACACAACGGAGGTAGAAACTTGTTATAAATAAACCATACTCTCCGGGTCCATCATCATTTTGTCACCATGAAGCGCTGGGAGAAGGTGTTGGATAACTTATACTACAGTCCCGACAGTCCGGCGGCGTATAGTGCATTGTCGGCTCTCTATCGAGCGGCCAAACCCCAGGGGATACAACGTGCCCAAGTCCGAGATTGGTTAAGAAAACAAGACACCTATACCTTACATCGAGCTGTCCGTCGCCATTTTCTACGGAACCGGGTCATCGTGGGAGGAATAGATGCCCAGTGGCAAGCGGATTTGGTCGATATGAGCGCCTTTGCCAAACACAAGGATGGGAATCGGTATATCTTGACGTGCATCGATATCCTATCGAAGTATGCGTGGGTGGTACCCATCCGGACGAAAACGGGGGCGAATCTCATAGCGGCGTTCAAAGACATCTTCAAGACCGGGAGCAAACCTTTGTGTTTTGATGATGGGGATAATAAAAGAATGAATACCACAGCATGGTTGATTTTTTTCTCTGTTCTCTGAGATAGATAAAAAGGGCAGGGTTGTGGGTTCTAGCATTAGTTGTACATGATGTCTGCGCGAGTACGGAAGCACGCCCCGACGCTCCGTGTATTGAAGACGGCCCCACCCGAGTTGGTTCGAACCATTGTACGCGGTGCGGACCCTGACCTTGTACGCTGTCTGTGCGAGATCGGGTACAACCTGTTAAAAGGCAACGTACCACTGACTCCGGCTCAGAAGACCAAGTTGACCAAGCATAAGACAGGTCTGCGAACCTTAGTCCAGAAGCAAGTCTCTCAAACACAAAAGAAAAAGGTGTTACAGAAAGGTGGATTTCTCGGGGCCATCTTAGCACCGTTGGCCGCTTCCGTGTTGGGTCCAGTATTGGGTGGACTCTTCGCCGACAATGAACCACACGAAAAAAATGGTCCTCGTCGAACCTCGGCTCCTTCAAAACCTCCAATCGCCCTACCTCGTACCTTCTACGGTGAAGACGATAAACACCCTCGATGAAGAGATGCAACAGATCTTACAGAGACCGGGGTTAAGCGACAGTGAGAAAGTACAACAGTACAATGAGACGCTTCAACGGTACATGACGTACATGGACCAATACAAAACCCTCTCTACCCCAGCACCACCACCACCACGCGACACACCACCGACCTCAGCACCGCTCCAACAGCCTTCATTACCAGGGGTACCACCCACAGCTCCACAGTGGGTCGAAGACGAAGTCCTGAAGAGTGTACCTGCATCGTTCAAGAAACAAGCTGGCCTGGTATTACAACGGATGAAACAGAATCCTAACATGACTTGGAATGATAAAGGTGAACTACTGGTACAGAATCAGGTGGTCCCCGATACCCACATGACGGATTTAGTGAATGACCTGATGCGTCAACGCAGGTCGCACACGAATCCTCGAGGATGGGAGGTCTTCGCTCAAGGCTTGAAAGACATGCAGTACCACAGGAATTGGTGGGGAACCCCCAGCGCTGGGCCTTTATGCAATCGCGCAGTCGTGCACCACGACTCTCACCACACCACAAGTGGGAACCGGAGTCACCCCCCAAAACACCACCACGGCGGGCACCTACTTTTTCACCCCTTTTACCACGCCACCCCCTGCAACCACCAAGAGCTAAGTCACCGCGACCATCACGACGATTAGCGCCCAAGGGCTGGGAGAAGTATTAAAACCAACAGCAGCAGCAGGAAAGCTCAGTCGTCATGTTTTACCTCACCCTACCCAGTAACAGCTCGGCTGATGTGTTTCCTGACAACACCTTGACCAAGTACGTGACCCAGTTACCGCAACCGTTGCATTTACCTGGACGCTGGGAATGTGGACTCGTGGATATCCAATACCCTTACTCGTGGTACAACGTGCGAGCCAATGAAGTATGGTACGAGGTGACCTACGAAGGACAAGAAACTCGACTCAAACTACCCGAAGGTCAATACGATACCCCCAAGGAGTTCATGGGTGGACTGAGAAGTCTGATGCATTATAAGTCTCTACGAGACGTCACGAAAACTTCAAAACCCATCAAATCTTTCCCCTTCAAAAATCATGTGGACTTCGATTACAACGCACACAACGACAAGCCCTGTCTGACGCTCAGCCCCAACGTGAGCGTAGAACTCAGTCCTACCCTACAGCAAATGCTGGGTCTCGATCTACGGGGGTACGCTGGCCCCACCGGCGAGAGAGCCCACATCCCGATGGACATGCGTGGTGGTATGCATGGCCTGTACATCTACTCCGACGTGGTCGATGCACACATTGTCGGCGACAGCAACGTACCTCTACTGCGCGTCTGCCCGGTGAAAGGCAAGTATGGAGCTCAAGTCACCCATAGTTTCAGGCATATTGTGTATCTACCGGTCAGTCAGACCGATATTAGCTCCATCGTCATCGATATAAGAGACGACACCGGCCAACCGATTGCATTCGAGCGTGGGAAAGTGGTGCTGACACTTCATTTCCGTCAAGTCCGAGCGGTTCACTTTGCATAATGAAGGTGCCTTATCAATGCCATACAGCCAGTTACGTCGATCATTACACCAAACAGGCCGGGGTAGCTTTCCTGTCTTTGCAGGTACACGCATGCAACGAGGACATGGGCTGGGGAACATACTCGGGAGCATCGTCAAAACGTTCCTGCCCTTGGTGACGCGTGGGGTCAAAGCAATCGGCAAACAAGCCGTACGCAGTGGACTGCAAGTGGCCGGTGATGTCTTGGGGGGTACGGCACCCAAAGAAGCCTTGAAACGGCGGGCCAAAGAAGCGGGAGGCGTCTTGGTGGCCAAAGCACAACGCACCGTAGGGAATAAAAGACCTGCACCACCGAGACCACGCACCAGTCGACGACCGACCCAGCGACGACGCACATCGAAGACCAAGGATATCTTTTCCTAAAGATGGCTTTCATCCATGCCGAGTCGTGTCCTTCTACCAACAGTGAATTTGATTTATGGACCGTCCCACCTACTCAGACCAGTGCCGAAGAGGGTCAATGGGTGGAACATCTGCCCCTTTCCAGCATTACAGCCACAGGCCCCATTGAATTCACCATCACCAACGCAGATACGACCTACCTGGATTTAGCCCATACGTACCTATATGTGAAAGCTAAAATCACCAATAAAGATGGGTCAGTCCTCAAAGCAGATGCACCCGTGGGTCCAGTGAATCTCTGGCTTCATTCGCTATTCCAGCAAGTGGATATAGCCCTGAGTGATAAACTGGTGAGCGCCTCGACGAACACGTACCCGTACCGAGCCTACATCGAAACACTGTTATCCTACGGGCGTGACGCTAAAAAGTCGTATTTGACAGCCCCGTTGTTCTACCGAGATACCCCAGGCAAGATGGAAGCGAGTCCTGATAATGACGGCTATACGGAGAGAGTGGATGCCACAGCAGAGAGTCACTCGGTCGATATGATGGGACGTCTGCATGCGGACTTATTCATGCAGGACAGATACCTCTTGAATGGAGTACCTGTCAAAATACGACTAGTGCGCGCAACGCCTGCGTTTACCCTGATGGTCCCGAATGAGGACCTCGAGTATAACATTGTCATCCAAGAGGCAAGTCTGTTTGTACGTAAAGTGAAACCGAGCCCAGGTGTACAGTTGGGGCACATCAGAGCCTTGGAGAAAAAACCAGCCCAGTACCCGATTCGACGAGTACAGACCAAGATCTTTTCCGTTCCTAAAGGCAATATGATTGTCAATCAAGAAAACCTGTTCCTGGGGGATTTGGCCAAGCGTTTAATCCTAGCCTGTGTGGAGAACGTCAGTTATAATGGGACTCTCTCGAGGAATCCGTTCAACCTAAAAGCGTTCATCATCAATTTCGTGGCCCTGCATGTGGATGGCCAACAGGTACCGGCACGCCCCTTACAACCTAATTTCGGAACGGACAATTACATCCGGAGCTATCTGAACCTCTTCACACCAACTGGCCAAATCCACCAAGACGAGGGAAATATGATCAGTCGAGACGATTTCGGCAAAGGGTACACCTTGTTCTGTTTCGATCTGACTCCCACCTTAGACAACGATCATCAACTGAGTCTCGTCAAGAAAGGCAACTTACGCTTGGAACTGCATTTCGGGACACCTTTACCGAAAACCATCAATGTGATTTGCTATGCTGAGTTTGACAACATCATTCAAATCGATAAAAGCCGTAACGTCCTGTGTGACTTTGCCACCTAACATGGATACAGACCAGATACGCACCGTGCTGGAGAATGATCCAGGGACACGCATGGTGTTTCAAGGAGTGTTCGCCCGAGACGTGTTCCCATTAGACCGTGTGTATCCTGCTGCTTACGTCCTGAATACAGACCCGATGGATCGACCCGGTGAACACTGGGTGGCCGTGTACTTGACAGAAGAGCAGGGCGAATACTTTGATCCGTACGGCCTACCACCCCTCCATTCCGATTTAACAGACTTCATGGATCAAGGCACAGAGACGTGATGTTGGAATACTAAAACGTTGCAAAGCCTGGACAGTATGGTGTGCGGACAATATTGCTTGTTTTACCTGTATCATCGATGCCGGGGACATTCCATGCAGACGATCGTCCACATGTTTGCCGAGTGCCCCAAGGCCGAGGATCGAGATGTACTCGTATATGACTGGGCCGCCCATCATTTCAATGTACAAGTCCCGTTCTGGGCTTGAATTCTTTCAATGTACAAGTCCCTCTGTTCTGGGCTTCAGTTCTTTCATTGTACAAGCCCCCCTGTTCTGGGCTTCAGTTCTTTCAATGTACAAGCCCCTTGTTCTGGGCTTCAGTTTTCACGTGGTTGTTCTCACGTTGTTGTTATTTCTGAATAAAAAACAAAATGAGATCTCACCAAAGAACCCTGTCTTGTGTGTTTTCTATATGAGCATGTCCATGAATAGCCAATCAGTGGCCTAGAATGGAGCCAAAGCTAACCCATCCATGTCCAGAAAACATTACCCGGGTGTACAAGAACCTGGATGTAGGCGCGGACGTAGGCGAAAGCATCCCAGTACCCGGATGTAGGCGCAGACGTGTACCTAGTACCCGTCCATTGGTTCTTTTATCGATCGCTCATTGGCTCTTTTTCTCGACCGCTGATTGGTCCAAATGGAACTGCCCATCCTTCCCAGGTTAATTTACAATCCCCTTTTTGGGGTCCAAGCTCTGTATATCGATGCCGCAACATTGTCTCCGAACCTTGCCAAAAGGGAGACCTTTTGACCTGGATGTGACGTTTTGTCCCGCGCGCACACTGCCGGTGATGCCGCGCACTTCCGGAGTAACCCGCGCGCGCGCGCGCTGCGGCCGGGTCGGGCCGGGCCAGGGTGTGGGCCGGGAAAGTTGGAGGTAGTGTTTGAGCATTCTGAAAAACCGGAAGTGACGTCACACACTTCCGCAGACCCACCAAACCACGTGAATGTTAGTCCAGGTGGATGCTCCCCCACATATGATTCACATTGATACCTCACTCGATACAATAGGCCCATTAGGGGCCCACATAGACCACAAAAACGTCTATTTCCATACCCTTTGGCTATCGCGCATGCGCAGAATGGCCCTATTTCTACCCCACATCCAGGCCAGCAGATGCTCCATTACATATGCTTCACATTGATACCTCACACGACCCATTCGAACCGTGAATAGCCCATCTCTAACCCAAACACACCCACACACACCCCCAAAACGCCTGCTTTCTATACTACGGCCAGGCTGCGCATGCGCAGAATGACCCTATTTCTACCCCACATCCACGCCATCAGATGCTCCATTACATATGCTTCACATTGATACCTCACACGACCCATTCGAACCGTGAATAGCCCATCTCTAACCCAAAGACACCCACACACATCCCCAAAAATGCCTGCTTTCTATACTACGGCCAGGCTGCACATGCGCAGACTACTGAAAACGGACGAACCATTAGTCCAGTCAAGTGCTCCTGCATGAGAGCTTCAAAATAAGACCTCATACGACACCATTGGACCACCAGGGATTCACCTAGACTCCAACACGTCCACCCAGTATGGATTTATACATACATTGGGCTTATACCCCAGTACCTCGAACTTTTTTCAAAACTTTCACCGTTTCGTGCCGGGACACTTCCTATCATGTTTGTCTTGACGAGACTAAGAAAACAAATCCAAACAACCATACCGCAAATGTATAGAAGTAGGTTTCCCAGTGGGACAAACATTGGACCTATACCTCCATAACCCGTATATGGGTCTATATGGGGCTATAGACAGACCTCGACCTTTTTTCAAAAATTTCACCGTTTCGTGCCGGGACACTTCCTATCATGTTTGTCTTGACGAGACTAAGAAAACAAATCCAAACAACCATACCGCAAATGTGTAGAAGTAGGTTTTCCAGTGGGACAAACATTGGTCCTATACCCCTAGTATGGGACTATATGGGTCTCCCTGAACTTTTTCCAAAAATTTCACCGTTTCGTGCCGGCACACTTCCTATCATGTTTGTCTTGACGAGACTAAGAAAACGAGACCCCACAACCAAATGTCGAGAAGTAGGTTTCCCAGGATGGTCCTATACCCCCATATAGCCAGCCTATAGGCCTATATACAGACCTCGGTGACTTTTTCCAAAACTTCCACCGATTCGCTCCGGAACCCTTCCCATTGTCATTTTCTTGGCGAGACGAGAAAAACGCGACCCCACAAGCCATAGTAAAGCCCACGAAAAAAATTGACCATCCCCATACCCCATACAGGCATTTTCCCGTATATCGTATAATACAGACCCCTATTGTAGGGGTAAAGTCCGAGTTCCGCTTTTTTCTGGAGAAATTTTTACATGCACCCACCCCATTGACTTGATAGGCAAGGCCCCGATAAGCCCGGGGACCAATATTAGCCCTTTTGGCTAGGGTTGATAGGTGTTTTCCCCTATTTTAGGAGTAAAGTCCGTGTTCCGCTTTTTTTCTGGAGAAAGTTTTACATGCACCCACCCATGACTGGATGCCCCTCCACATAGGCTTCACATTGATACCTCATACGACTCCATCGGCCCATTAGGGGCTCCCCTAGATCCCAAAACGTCTATTTCCATACCCTTTTCCCACAATTCCCTGTCTGCGCATGCGCAGAATCGTGACAACGCCCGAGCCGCTAGTCCAGTGAGATGCCCCTTCACGAATGCTTCACATTGATACCTCATATGACCCCATTGGACCATTAGTGGCTCCCCTAGCTTCAAAACGTCTATTTTCATACCCTTTGGCCACCGCGCATGCGCAGAATGCCGATATTTCAACCCCACACCCAGCCCATCAGATGCCCCTTCACGAATGCTTCACTTTGATACCTCACTCGACCCAATCGGACCACTAGGGACCCACCTAGGTCACAAAACGTCTATTTAGGTATTCCCCGTATACATTAACATTGGAAGTCAACCCATGGGACTACTTTCTGTCCGCGGAAGCTTTCTCCCGCGACCGCATCACCACCAGACCGCATCACCTCGGAAGAATTCGAGGTCAAAGGTTGCCGGAACTATAGCCTAGACAGGTCAGTACATGCCTTGATCACGTGATCGCCACGCCACGTGATCACCCCTGCCGCCACAGTTCCGCCTGAAATTTTACCCGGGGGAACAAAAAAGTAGGTCAATACGGCTTTAAATCCTCTTTCCTACTACTTACGGTAGACCACTGGATTCTTTGTTTGCCGTGGAAGGAAATATAAAACCCAAATGGTTCCATACAAATCGGTATGGTACTTGTGTATATAGGAAGTGTCGGATCCAACATTCAATAGTCAACCGTCGTCCAAACTTTCGGCGTCAATAATCGAAAGACCTATTTCGCATGCCAGTTAGCACCAGTGACAAATGTCTATGAAATGAAATTAAAACAACAACAACAACAAGATAGTTTCATGCAACAGAGAAGCGGTCAACAGTTTTCAATCATGCCAGCAAGACAAATAACCACACTTGAAACTACACTTGGAACCACACTCGACTGGTCCAGTTGTTGATTTCATTCACCGGTGTGTGCATATATAGAGGCAAAAGTGTTTATGTGCACAGTACAGTACAGTACAGTACAGTACACGGTATCAGAATCAGAATTAGTTCACTCCCAACGTAAAAGTTTCTTATTAAAATGAGCATTCCAGTTCAGTAAAACTGCAAGGTGATTAAGATTTATTTTGAAGGATTACTAAAGGGTCAGGGGCATTACACCAAACCAATTTCTACGTTCCCTTGGCTTGGTAAAATGAAGACGGCGCATTAGAGCATGGGGAGAATATCATACATTGTTTCTTTGCAGCGACTTGTTCTCAGCATAAATATTTTCTGGTAAACAAGAGACGCAATCATGTAGTACATAATGAGGCTGAATGTGAAGAAACGAGAAGAAATGTTTGGCAATATCACAAGATTGTAATTAAGATTTATTTTCAAGGTCTATATTATATTATCCTATCAGTAGCCTTGAAAAACAAGATAGATGTACGGAGAATGCCGAAGCTGACACCTCAATTATTCAACATAGGCTTTCCTTGTACCGATGGTAACTATACGGGGGGTAGCGCTAATATATGAGATAATGAAACATATGGAGCAACAGATAACCGTGTGGTATAGCATGCTGTATATTGTTATTGCCCTGCTTTTTGTAAAAAAATAAATACCTGACTTAGATACAGTTACCGACACATCATACATCGTGCGTTTATGTCATTTAGATAAAAACTGTCATTTATATTCAATAAAAAATAGTTCTGGCCGACGATGAATAGATAAAGGAACATCGAAAATACGCGGTACCGGTACGGAAATTCCAGCATCACAACCTACCGTTCATCACTCAAGGGAAACATTTTCATTGAGGGGTACCGACATATCATTATTTTTCATCAACTGCACTGTCACATGGTTTCCGGTAGGTAGATCTGAGAATTATGATGGCCCAGAGGGATCATTGCTGGTTGTCTGTATGCGAACACACGCACGCAGTCGGAAGTCGAAGTCACAAAGCCCGGTTGTGAGTCGCAAAGCCAGAAAACGAAGTCGCGAAGTCAGGTCTCCGAAGTCGCGAAGTTAGCGGTTGCGAAGACCGAATACGAAATGTCGCGAATAGTTCTTTCTTTGATTTGTGGAAACAAAATACACTGGTAACACTGCGAACGCTGCATTGCAACATCGGGCATCGCAACATCGGGCATCGCAACATCGGGCATCGAAACATCTCGCATCCCAACTTCTCCCATCTCAATGTCTTGCATCGAAACATTTCGCATCGCAAAATCTCGCATCTCTACATCGGGCATCGAAGATGAACGCGAAGATGCGATCTGTCGTATATAAATAACGTATCATATTTCTCAGCATTGTCAAGGCATCTGCTACTGTCAGATATACCGACACCGACGGTATAGGAGGTTACAGTATAGGAGGTTACAGGTCAGATATACCGACACCGACAGTATAGGAGGTTACAGTAGGAGGTTACAGGTCAGATATACCGACACCGACAGTATAGGAGATTACAGTATAGGAGATTACAGGTCAGATATACCGACACCGACAGTATAGGGGGTTACAGTAGGAGGTTACAGGTCAGATATACCGACACCGACAGTTTAGAAGGTTACAGTATAGGAGGTTACAGGTTAGATATACCGACACCGACAGTATAGGAGGTTACAGTATAGGAGATTACAGGTCAGATATACCGACACCGACAGTACAGGAGGTTACAAACTCTGAAAATGGGAGAATGATTTCTCGGTGATGTGGGTATTCCTTTCTTTTCACTCCCAGTCGTTTCTCAGATGAAATTTCGAGTAAGTTTCCAACGTGAAACTGTCCCAGTCATGCTGGCAGTCTAACCTTACTATATATAGTTTAACGTTCTAGTATATATACCAGGTGTTTACTTACCTTCGTCGTCAAAACCATAACACAGGAATGGTATCAGAACAATCCATGGAATGTAAAAGGCACTGGCAGTATAGGTTACCATCTTAATTACGAATTTACTACTTTCTTTCAAAGTGTCATCAATCCAAACGTATTATCAACCAAATACGCTGTAATACGCCCAAATACGCTCGTTGTTACTCAAGGCCTTGAGTGATACGCATAATGCCAGCAAAGCTATAAGAAGCGGACTACGCTATATCCTGTTTCTCATTACAGTGGTTTTTCTCTTTCGCTTCGGAAAGATACGTTGAATACTTGACTTCTCTTTGTTCGCCTACATTCTAGTAAAAACTAAGTAACCCTGCTCCCTTAGTTGCACTAATTCTGTAATTCTATTCACTTGAACTCTGAAACACTTATCGTCGTCTGCTGCAACTTGTTCCTTAAATCATTGGCTGCCTCAATAAATTCCAACCCGCTCAGCACGTGCATTCCACGCGCAGCAGGACGGGCTTTTTTAACCACCTTTTAGAAGAGAGATAATAGCTTCAAATAGCTGGGATCAAACACACTACACATCCGAGTTACGCCGAAAAGGCAGCGAAACAGTCGTTGGGTAACTAACTAATTTCGCGAGAGGCAATAGTCTGCAATGTGCGGGGTTTTATGATTCCATTTACAGGCCTCAGTGTGTGTGGATACATTCGATAAAAGACTTTAAATCACCATGAACCTACCAGATAGTACAGTCATAATCAAAACCACATTCCGATGTATTACGACATTTATGAGGTTTATTTATTTATTTATTTATTTTTTTCAGACTGAATCGAAACGTGACTGAAATACATTCCACCTGCAGGAATTAGGAAACAGCAGTTGGATCAATCTGATCAAAACCAGACCTATAAAGAACGCTCCCTATCTGACATGTCGCTGATACATGAGCGACAAGATCTGGTTTTAATTAGATTGCAGTTGAATAAGAGTTATGCATGGTAGCAGTTGTATGAACTTGTGGTTATGGTAACACGACATCTTCGTTGGCCAATTCGGCTATACATCGCAAAGTTCTTTACTCCGAAGAGTAGAGCTTTGCGATATTACCGACTCGGCTAGCGAAGATCGTAACAAGAGACTCATTCTCAACAGAGAGTCATGCCTTCGTATGATAGTGACATCACGACTCTCAAATAAATGGGAACCATGTCACTATTTTGACAGCGAGGCTCCCTCTTACTTCATCGCGCCAAGGAACTTTTTCCGTCTTCATTAACAGTCAACATTTAGTTCAAAATCTGAAACACTTGAACGGTGTCATCTTCACAAGTCCAGGTAAATCCAAAAGCCTCGCAGAGGGTTTACCTGGACATTTTTGGCGATTCGAATACTTTAGTCGATGCGTCTATTATACCCCGCTCATGTTATCCCAAGCCTGCAGTTTTTGCTTTGACTTCCGATGTCGAATTCAGGTTAACATCAAAGCAGTTTGGCCCGCGATGAAATCAAACCTGTCACATCTGCAGCAGATTGGCCCAATCAACTAGCTTAGCGCGATCGCAGATTGAGTTGATTTAGGGAAACTCATTGATCTATTTATATTCAGAACTCGTATGGATAATTAACCAAGCCAGTGTATCGATTCTAACAGATCGATCGATACACCGGCTCGCGGGGATGGAACGGTGTAGTTACGTTACCAATGTAGGCAAATTGATCTCCTTAAAAACGCATGATGATAAAGCGTGGACTTAGATTTAAACAATAGTAACAGGGACTGGGTTATTTATTTGAAGGGATTAGTGAACAAAATTTTGCAATCGGTTGATGAACCTTACTAAATACAATACAACAATAATGGTGGAAGTTAGCCAAGAATCTATTCACTATTAACCCAGAAATTCAAATAATAATGATCTGTTTTGCCGTTTATTAATAAATTGATCCATATTTGACAATGGAGACAACTCATATTGCTTCGTTTCAGTTGATTGTGAAGAAATAGTTTACCAGTTTCTCGCGTTTTACACACAGTTATCACTCAGCAGATGTCATATACGTCGGGTAGTTTCGTACTATTACCGAGAGACTAATCTATGCAGCTTAGCGCCGTCATTTGATGAAAACAATTAATGGTGACTGGCCGGAAGATCATACTCAGAAATCATACGCGCCCACTTACCCCAAAATTTGGGAGGATGGCTCCCATTTATCCTAGAGCCTCTTCTCGTTCTCGTAGTAGAGAGTCTAGCCGGACTAGAATGAAGAGAGACTAAGTACAACTTGGACATTCGCTCGCTCAATTACGGACGTGATCCGCCGGACGTGTGGCGCGAACGTGTGACACAGCACACGTTGAAGGATGTTTGTCCACACACAAGTTCTCGGGTTTTCTTCCGCGTTATAATTGATTTAAATGAACTGAAAATTCCATTTGAGTCTGGCATCAAAATCTCCCGTCTGCTTTGAGGTGTTTCTCCTGGCTTTGGGC